>UXGD01000088.1:0-104227 GCA_900474315.1 Torymus auratus
CAAAATCATTTTTTGGTTATAAAACAAAAGAAAACGCACAAAATCCAAAAATAGGTTATGGCATCTCTATTCTATATAAAAATGAAGAGAATAAGCTTTGTCTCACGAAAATCGATCGATTGGTTCAAAAGTTATACCCGGTACACACACGCGCGCGCGCACACACATACACACACACACACACACACACACACAGACACACACACACACACACACACACAGGCATACACATCTACACATAGATCCGGACATTTTTTTGCTCAAAAACCTCAAATATTGGTACCAAAAGTCTTAAAACGTGTTTTTAAACAGTTTTTGTTTCAAAAATATTTTTCACCATTACAAAGCTTCCTCTTTGAGGAAGCAAAAATATAATTTAAAAAATTAACTATAATTAAGAAGTTTTTATAAATGCTTGTAATTATAGACGCACACATGATGTAAAGAAGTTCTTTACATCATGGACGCACAGAAAATATCATTTATTTATATCACCATTACTGGCAAAAGCATTCCTTTGTGATTATTTTAATCTATTCATTTGAAGTATTTTAATAATAACCATTTGCTTTGGATACTTTAGCTTTCTGTATACTGTTTACTTAGTTCCTTATTTGGAAGAATGATTAGATTCAACGGCTTTTTCTAGAAAATTATTTTAACATTTCTGTCGTGGTTTGCAATTATTGGTCTAAAAGCAGCGCCATCGAAATTGCCTGTCTCCGTAACTACTTTTCCACCGCCGGTAAATTATCAGCCGCCGAGAGCTCGCCCACGCGTTGGACGTAAAGAGCGTGTATATGAATGGCTGCCGGCGTTGGTAGTTACTCGTATTGATTTTTCTGCAGCGCATGTGCAATGAGCTGGTCACGTGTCAGCTAGCCACTGCAGATTGCAGAATGAGAAGTTCCTATGGCCGAATACGACCTGTCGTGTCGCTCCAAAAGCATCAGGATAATTCAACTCATAGGTACGTGGTGTGCGGCGTGAAATAAGTACGGCTTTTCTCTTGCCGAGGTGGTAATACGTGACAGTAACTTTGGAAACTGCTTGTCTTGCGAGTTAACTTAGTGATCGTTCCTATGGATTCAGTGCTTGTTTCAAAAGAGTGTGTGATGTGTGTGTCGCTGTTAACATGAAAACCGCTTGGTAAAAAAGGGGTTAATTAATCTAATTTTGCTTGTTTTCTTATATTTTTGCAATGATAATAGGCAAGACTGTAGTTTTTACGATTATATTTACATTATAAAAGACCTATTTTATAAATAAATATTAAAACGATAGAATTTATATTCAGTTTTCAAATTGATAATGAAACATTTAAAAAATGATCAATAAGTTAACTGTAACTCTTTAAAAAATTAAAAATATTTTTACAGCATTTTCACTTCCATCTCAGTCACTATAATAGAGTAATGCATTTCAGTGGAATCTATGGGGTTATAAATTATGGAATCTAATTTATAATTACAAATAAAAAAAAAATCTCACAGTTGTTGAATTTAAAGTCATCTATCTATTGTTGCATCTAGAAACTATGAATTCAAAACAAAAACTAAAATAGATACTGATTAATTTTTATTAGTAATATTAGTTGAATAAACTAGCTAAAAAGTTATTCGATTAACAAATAAATTGAACTGTTCGTGTCATACGCGTAATATCAAATGCGTATAATCGTACTTTAACCTGCATTGCGGATATCGACTGTAAATATTTTTGTTATACTCTTGACCTGCATAAGCTTTTCATTTGAGAATAATTGTATGATATTAAACGTGAAATTATTAAGTGGAAATTTCTATTATTTTATAATTTGAAAGAAATTGCAAAAATTCTGTATTTTTTTATGTTTGATATTATTCAATTTAATTTGCAACAATGCAAGAAATCATTAAATTTAACTTTTTGAAAAAGGAAAAAATTGTAGTCAATCATTGTTTTGATGTAAAACATTTTTAAAAGACTTTATGTATTGACAAATACGAGAAATGAAGTCTTGTACGAAAATGTGGGACCACTATCGGAAGCGGTAGAAATTCAGAGCGTTACCTTGACCTTCTTTTTTCAACGCTACATCGTAACTTTTTGACTACTTTAAATTATACTTGAATATTAATATTTATTGGAATAGATTTCTTAAATTACCCTTTCCAAGGTGAGATATTTTTATTCAGACGAAGTTTGATCGTGTTAATAACATGTTTTCTAATGAGTCCACGCAGATTTCATTATATTTTTAATTATCTATTAAATTAATCTTTGCATAAAATATATAACCATACATTTCCTGCATGAATACAATTTCGACATTTGATTTGCCCTTATATTAGCTTACAGCACTATTGGCAAGCTTATTCAACGGAATTCTTATCGTCGTCGATAAAGTCCCGACCAAAAATAATTCACCCGGAAGTTTTGCGATTACAGTTTATCCTTCTCTTAAATTTTGTACTGATAAATTCAGAAATGTTATTTATTCATTTATTCCTTTCGCACGATTTCAATGTGAAATTCATTATTATTGCAAGCATAAAATTGTTTAAGGAAACATTAAACTTGTTGACTGAGTAATGTATTGAAACATATCCAATATGTAGCAGTACCAATGTATTCAATGTGAACATATTCTCATTAAAAAAATGTTCCAGAATCTTTTTAATGACATGAATCAAATATTATCGTTATTAATTTATGATAAAATTTGATTTAAAACGGTTAAAAATAGAATAATTGAAATGTTAAATCCTTCAAATCAATGTCCAAAATATAGTACGTTATTAATTCAAACAAAAGCATTCATATTCTAAAACCTTTTAAGTTTTAATCCTGTACGCTTTATTAAGCTAGTTATTTCTGCTCTGCTGAATTCTACAACATCAAAGAGAGGCCTGATTCGCCACATAATACTCCGAATTCCCACAAGAGCCCCAAATAACAGGTCTCTCTCGACCACGCACCATACGTCGCAGTCAAGGCACGCGATTCCCTACGTCACGCAATCCCGCGCCGCCCCCGCGCTCGTCAGAATCACCCCCCACACGAAAAAAAAAATCTCAACAGCCGCTCACAAAGGAATTCCCATTAAAAATCGAACCTCCTCTATTCTTCTCACTTCCCCGCATGAAAAGGATCGAAAGCAGGCGGGATTGACGGTTTTCCCTCTCTCTGCAGCAGACGACTCGACGGCTGCACAGCGTCGGCATAACAAGCAGAAAAAGCAGCAGCAGCAGCGTTAGCAACGTCATGGTGGACGTGACGGCGGCCCCGACGCCCGCGGCAACTGATAACGCCGGCGGCAGCTTCATCGGGCGCACGCGGGGCGCGCTGCGCTCGATGCGCTCAGTCCTGGGGGGCGGGGGCGAGTACCTGCAGGGCCTGAGCAACCGCATCGGCACGGCCCTGAGCAGCAGCGTCGAGGAGAGCGACCCTACGCAAACGTCCCCGTCCACGCAGACCTCGCAGACGCAAGCCGCTGAGGCCAGGGCCGCCAAGATAGCGGTGGCCAAGGCGCAGGCTGCCAAGGCTGCGGAGGCTGCCCAGGAGGAGATGGATGCCAGGGAGAAGTTCAGCTTCCCCAGGTCGTATATCAATGACTTTCGACGAACGCCGTATAGTATTTTCTTTTCTCGGAATAGAGGCGGAAAGAGGGTGGCTCTTACGCACGGGGGGGTGAGAGTGAGACAGCCACAGGCTCGTTTTATTACGCTCCGCTATACGAGTGCGTGGAGCTTTTAATGAGAATGCTATTTTTAGATGCTTTCGACGGGGAGCCGGAGTGAAAATAAAGAGTCCCATTAGATTGTATTATGTTGTAAAATTCTATGGAATTGCCCAGACATGTTTAATGAGGTTCTCAAGTATCGCGGTAAATATCGCCGTGTTATAATAGCGCTGCAATTGAGTTGTAGGTACTTGCGAGAAAGGGAATTCCGAAAAAGAAGATGATACAGCGTGGTATTGCATTTCCATATTACGTGCCGGAGAATAATCGGCTGGAAATCAAGTATGCGCAGATGTTTACGTGGAAAAGTTCGCGCTTTTACGTTTATCGCGCAAATATTTTGCCGCTATATGGAACTCGATCTTATTTAACTTTGCGCGTCGGTATGACGACCGGCGAGAGCGCGATGAATATTAATAACATGTTGATCGTGGAAGTATAACTTTGCACGGCTCTTTGCATTTAAATTGAAACTTCAAAACCTACGGTAGCAATAATATTTCAAGAGTTTGATTTATTAATCATTCATGAGTTACGATTTATTTCGTTAAGAAAGTTAATTTACAATCTAACGTAGCTTACAGTTAATGGTAATGCGAAATTGGAACGGATGTGCGCTCTTCCGCGACTATTCCTTGAACCAAATTTGATAGTTGTAATGACTCCTTTTAACAACCTCACTTAAAAACACAATGACGCTTTATCGCATGCTTCAACGCACTCACTTACTTTTTTTGTACTACGTGTTGGTAATATCATGAATTAACTAATGTACAAATTTTAGATTCACGAAATTTGACACTATATATAATATTTACTACGTAATCTAATGTTATTCTTTCATCTTCTTGTGATTAAAACTTCACTTTCAATTTCGCGTTATCTATATACCTACTTATATAAAAATATTAAGTTTAAGTCTTACATAAGGAAATTCGTTTGACCTACAATTTTACCGGATGACTTTCGTAATTTTAAAACTGTCGGGAAATAATTAAACATGATAGGGATACTTTTATCAAAAGCAACCTGTTATTAGTACAACTAACATTAACGCAATATTCATAAAATACGTCAGCTAACCAGATCGCTCGATTTTTATTGAAGATTTGGAAACGGATCAACGTACGAGGACTACGACGCGCTGATCAGGCGCAAGCTCGAGCAGCAGGAGATGGCCCGATGCTCGCGCATAAGCAGGAAGTACCCGGGAATGTCGTACGAGGAAATAGCCTCGTCGAGGTCGGCTTCTAAACGAGCGTCCGAGCCACCGAAGGCCGACGAAGTGACGAGCCCGGTGGACAAAGAGAGTGTCGAGAGCTGCGAGCCACTCCAGGAGAAGGACCTCAAGGCCAGCGGGCCCGATCCCTTCGACAAGCTCAACAGCAAAGTCGGTAAGGGCGCGATGTACCTTCACGCTTCTTCCTCTCTGTGTCTTGACAAAAAAAAAGAGAATTTGAAGACATTATATATCTTTTTTCTATGATATTTATTACTATTATTATAATCTTGTTCATATTATATTACTTCTTCAGCTTGTGTCACAATCATGCAATTTTTGCGAGACATCAGACTGCTATATATAGAGATATATCTATCTTCGCGTCACATCAGAGTGACGATGATTTTTAACGTTTGTTTTTCTTTTTTTCTATATCGTTTTTGTCATCCATAAAGCAAGGGCTCCGAACCGTTATCAGACCGTGGTTTTCCGTTTAGGTAAATCAACGAACACGAAACGTAGTTGTAATTTTTTTGTATAAATGTATGCCCTCTCGTGTGTACTTTAATGTTGCCTCCACTCTCCCAGTGTTTGAACAAATAATAACTAACCGTTATTATATCTATATATACCCCCGTTGTACATTTTCTTTTAACTTTTTTTTTGTTTCGCTTTTACTGACTTTTACACGTGGTATATATCAGACACCAGTACGTAATCCTATTTTCTAATCGATCTATATACAGATATACTGGCATTTATACACGGAAATAACGCTTCAATGAATACAGAAATTACCGATACATGTCACGAGACCGTTCACAGCTTCGCATACTTATCTGATTATTTTTGTTCTTGATTTCGCGCTATTATTACAGGGACACGGCATTAGAATCACTTTGTGCAATATGCCATATCACGACTGCTTATACTTTTTTTTTCTTCTTGCATTTGCTAGCGCCGCAGCTTGACGTCATATATAATGTGCCGGCGATTCCTGTTACGAGGCAGTAGATTATCCTATACGAGCCGCACTGTCGGGGCTATATGTTTCAGCTTCTAGTTGACAAAGCTTACAACGCGCTTATGTAATTTTAGTTTTACAGATAAACAGTAAAAAAAGGAACAAAGTCCGTTATTTTCGTCAGCCGTGCGCGTGTAACGATTATCGATTTTTTAATTATTTGTTCATAAATTAATAATGACTGATGTTCTATTTATTTATTGAAAGCACATGCGAAAGATATTAGTATAGTCATTGAAGATATTTTTCATTTCGTGTTAAAATATTAAATATCTAATATTACCGGACAAATAAGCCTCGAATTAATAAATGCTAATAATAAACGAAAACACGATCTCTTTTATATACTCCAATAAGTTGAAATGAAAACGGAATTTAATAAGATACATTTTAGAACGTCTGGCAAAGTAAATTGAAAAAGTTAGAGGTTGTTATGTAACGTTTTATCGGACGATGGCAATACATTGAAAGAAACGGCATAAAAGAAACAAATGACCACTGTAAAAAAAAAAAAAAAAGAACAAACACACGTACCTGCATGATAAGTATTACCTCATGTTATTTTGCATGCGCGAAGAATAAGTGATATATGTACGTGTGCCTGTAGTAGCGATAGGCCGCCCCCCTAGTAGCAGTTCCCCAGCCGAGCTTATAAAAGGCCGAAGCTTTTGTGCTCGCATTCTCTTTGCCGCTCGGCGTTTATCGCTTGTGCATATACCTATATACTCACATATACGTAAACCAACACGTGCACTCAGCTACTTACACCTACACACATATGCACGCACGCGTAGTGTAGGCGCATATAGGTAGTCGACGTTGGAAAAAGGCATCGCATTTCGTTATTATATGTACGAGTCGCGAGTACGAGGCGGAGAGAGAAAGAGCAATATGCGGGCATTGTTTTAATTGTGCGCGCGCGCGACAGTTGCGCAATTTGTCCGTGTGTGCTCTGCCTTTTTCCAAAGGGACGAGACGCCGCGCACCCGCTTCTTTCTGTATATATCTTTGTCGTCTCGTTTGTGGTGAAAATATCGCGGATAAGGTGAGAGTAAGGGAGTTTTTCCAGCGGAAAATGCGATTGCAGATATGCCGTCGAGTAGCGGTTCGACGAGTGACGCGGATTACGGGCCGACTGCCAGCGTGGACTCAGATTATCGCAAGGACTGGCAAAGATCTGGTATGCATTTTCTTTTCGCTTACACGGTTATTTCATAAATAGAATTTTTTATACTTTTTTTTTTTACAGAGTACATGTTATATTATTTTTAATTTGTTTGACAGATAAATTTTAATCTAATTAATATAACATTTAAAAATCTAAAAGCGAACATTTTTTTGAATATCTTACAAAAGATAAATAAAATTCATGTTTTCCATTTTTTCTTTTTATTTGAAAAATATTTGATAATGCTTTCTATCATTCAATTACGTCTCATGAATTTACACGAGCAAACGTAGTAATCTAGACACATTAAAAAAAATTGCTCGAAATGAGTCGTTGAAAAGAGTCGAATAAAGTAATCTGGGTACACGTGCGCAAAGCACAGCCTCGGGCTATCCCCACCGCCTATATCTCGGGTGCGCTATCACTTTTTGGCCCTCAGGTCAGGGTCGAATTTCCGCCAACATTTTCGCACTGTTCCGACTTAATAGAGGCTCTGACATTACTCGAATTGGATAGCAGTATTGTAATTATTAATTATACATTTAATTCTCTTCGAAATTGTAATTACTTGGCGGAAGTATAATTATAAATTTAATTTACTTTTCACTTATATACTATAGCATACGAAGAATTTATTACGTTGTCATTCCAAGTAAATTATTGAAGTACCTACTTTAAAGTTTATTTTAATCATTTTTTAAAAGCCAATGCCAATTCCGTGCGTTCACAATTAAAGTTATTTTTGATTAACTACAACAACGGATTGAAATAACCATTGGCTTAATAAGATTATTTTGTGTTCGTCTTACCTTTTAGATGATCTGTTTGAAATATAGATTTAATTTTAGACAGATTAATAATGTATTTGTTATATCTAGGCTCGTCTGGATCGATTCAGTCTTGGGCGTCAAGCCTATCGGCCGACAGTCAGTCGGAGGAAGCAGCTGTAGAATTTATGAAAATGTTTGTGCCTAAGCTATTTGAAACCCCCGTTTCAATTAATCAGGAAGAAAAGGCGAACTTTGGACAGATGGTTCTTGTAAGTAAAACTCTCTTACTGTGACTTTTCTTTTATTACGCCGCAATGAATTATTACTCATGATTCCGACAAAATCAATATACCTCGTCGTGTAAAAGTGCCAACCTCATAAAAGCGCCTATGATTATGCTCTAAAATTTATTATACCCAAACTGCTTTATTCTTATTAGAATTACTGATAAGGCTACTTTTATATTCAAATAGTAACGTATACCGCTGCATTTTGACATTGTTGCAAGAATACTCTAGAAAAGAAGATAAAAAAGCTTTTACGAAAGTCCCGTAAACACGATATTTTCCCCCAAAAAGTTATGTGACGCCATGTGTATATATATATGTATACTAAAGATACGATGCTTTTCAGACTGAAGCCGGACGAATATGGTTCGCGAGGGTTGTGAATGCAAGAAGAGCGCGTCCCTGCGTAACGGAGGAGTCGTTTTATTCACTGGCTCAACACTTCGCTGTGGCGCTTTTCGAATGTCACGAGGCGGACGACTTTGCGCCCGCAAAAAGTCTTATGAATATGTGCTTCACGTTTTACCACGAAGGTATACAAACATCTTTTTCCCCCTAAGTATATCCGTGGCGTACGTTCCCACGAAATTCTGCTTTTTATGTTACGCTAGAGACACGAGAACTTTGTTTCCATCCCTTTTTTCAAGAAATGCATATCTCACTTTAAGTAATAAGCTATCTCATATTTTTTTTTCGAAATTTTTCATTTCATAATGAAATTTTTCCACGTTTTATAATTTAATTAACCGGAGTTAACGCAGAAAATTAAAAAAAAAGCTTATCTTTCTCTTTTTATCAATTTTAGAGCTTTAGCTTTATAGCTCACCAAAAATTATACGACGCGCCCACGTATAAAGTTATATTGCGCCAACAAAAGATAAATTTAACAAACGTGAGCCAAACGTGCAAAGTAAGCTTTGAAACGCATAAAAGAGTTATCGATCTTCATTCTTTTATAGTTGAAGTGCCAGGTGTGGAGCCATATCGTGAATATTTATACACGAACCTGAGGGTTCAGCCTATATGGACGTCAATGCGCTTCTGGACCGCTGCCTTTTTCGACGCGGTGCAGTGCGAACGTGCTGCCAAGCCCGTGCCTCCGAGACCCAAGTCGACTGATCAAGAAGTCGCAGCAGCCGAGGACAGGAGGTTTCACGCCAACATTGTTTTTGGTCAATTAGGGTAAGAATTGGAAGGTTTTGGAAATTTTTCATTGGTAAAATTAATACGAATAATGTGTATAATAATTTTTATATTTATTTTACAGTACATTCACGTGCAACATGCATGCTTTTGGATTACCACGAAACCTCTGCCTTGACTTCTTAAGAAAACAATGTGTTATTGCTAACTTGACACAAGGTAATGTATATACAATCTTATCAATAGTTCTCGTATAAGAAAAAGTTTAAAAAAATAAATAGTGCATGTTAGTTTTTAAATTTAAGAGCATATATAGTGCAATTTAAATTCATGTCGCAATCCTTGCAGTGCCTACATCTATTTTGATATTCATAGATTTGAAAATCTGACTTTATTTCATTTTTTGATTTCGCGAGAAGAAAAATTTACAAAACTTATATATTATTAACCATAGCGTATTTGTTGCAGATCAAGAAAAAATGCTACGAGACAATATAGAAAGAATGTTCGATGAGACTGAGCCTTGGCGATCGTGAGATGCTGATGCCGATTGTATCCGCACATAACAAGAAAATATCCCCAAACTGACGAGAGAATGATTTTGCTGCTTCGAATAGTCACGAGGAGGATTCGAGGGTGGTCTTCGCCTTCCGCCGGTCCATACATCGTCAACGAGTCGCCACACTCTATACATATTATGCCCTTAACCGAAGAAAAAATATCACACGAGCTTAAGCTTAATCAATTGCGAAGATCAATCGAGCGCAGGGCGACGTAAACAATCGCAATCGGCGTTACAGCGGATCGCAAAATCACTTCTTATTACATCATCATTAAATTTTTTCACGAGGACCAGACACTGTGAAGGATTTCCGCGGAAATTCGTTTGTATTTAAGTAAATCGCGCGCACGCGAGAGACCTGACAACCCCTCGCGGGGATTTCGCGACTCGCTCTTGTAAATTGCGTGAAAATGTTTGCTTGTAAGGACGAACGAGAACGAGTGCTAATATGATACATTATATATTTTTAAAACGAAGATATTCAGCACAGAGTAAAAGAAAGGCCGGAAGAAGTATTAATATATTGATGATATAGTCAAATATTGTGAATTCGATTCTTCCATATTTTCAATTTCTACATAAAGATATGATAAACAAAACACAATTTCAATATCTTTGTTAAGCTTCTCATCATAGTTTAATTAGCTTTTCAAAGTTATACTTCTACGACTTTAGGCAGCAGATTGAATTCTACATCGAATTGTAGTACTTAAAAGATTTAATGTATTATTATAATGTTGCCAATTGTAAGAATTTTTTTATACTAAAAGAATATTATCTTTGTATTTGAGGAGGAAATTTTTTGTAGAGTAAGAAGATCGTTAAATATTAAACAATTTTTATTTTAATCACAAGTGAAACCATTGTCTTGATTATTTCATCAAATTCATGCTTATCATCAGGAGGTATGAGGCAGTAACAGGATAAGGAAGGACATGCGTAAATGAAAACACAGCGAATATAAATTTTACATACTGTTTATTAATCATAATTTACTCAGAAAAGTCGGGCCTCAACCAGTGGGCCACGCCTTTTATTATTAAACATATTTGATCAGTGAACATCACAATGTTAATTTTTTGTCAAGTCCACGTACAGATTTCGTGCTCTCGTCATTTATTTTTGTTTCCTCTCTATAAAATGTGACGCAAAGACCGCTAAAAGTCTGTGTGTTGTGTGAGTCGTATATGTATAAACGCAGACTATTACCGTCGGCTGAAAAGGAAGAAAATCACTAGCCGTCGCGCTCGCTCATTTCTCGCTCTGTCTGTTTCGGTCAGCCGATGCGTCACAAAGTATAGATGCGTTACCCCGCTCCTCATACCCTTGATTTTCTCTCCCTATCTCGTACTTAATATATACCTCAGTAATAGTATAATGATAAACGTCGCATCCGCTCAACGAAACAAAACGCAATCTCGCAAACAACGTTGTTTCTCATCTTCAGCCGTACGCTTCGTATATTATAGTAATTATATCGTGTAATGTAAAAACGGAAGAGAAAATCGTTCGTCGCGCGTGACGACACTGATAACGCACTATCGCACGTGTCGCGTCGAAAACAGGAGAGGAAGTTAAATCGACTAAAGGCGGTAATAGAGATTAGTTTTAGTTTGTATTTTTTTTTTTTTTTAATACGTATCAAAAAATGGCTAACAAATCATCACACCTGACGCTTCGTGGCTCGAATCCATTTATAGTTGCTTCGTCATTATTTGGAAATTCTTTATAACAGTGAAAAAATATTAAAAAAGATATACTAAACAATAGAAAGTCCGAAAGTGTTCTTTTCTTATCTCTCTCTCTCTCTCTCTCTTTCTCTCTCTCTCACTCTCTCTCTCTTTTTTTCCTCACTATACTAGTTTTGAGTACTTTTCGCTGCACCCTTTCGACTTTTGTTCGCCTCGATTTTTCCACTGGATTCAAAGCTCGTGACACGCGCGCAACCCGCATCGCCGACTTTACCTTCGTCTATTTCTTCTGATTTTGAATTTTTTCCACTTCTTGTTCTCTCTTTCAAAGTAATAAAAAACGAAGGTAAGTGAACTACGGACGCGAGTCGACGACTGAGAGATTGAGAGCCGTCGGCCAGCAGACGGTCGTAAAAACGGCCAGTCTCGAAGGCCGATTTAATTGGAAATACGTTTTCGCGCCGCAAGTCATTCGCGAGAGATGCGCGTGCAAGACGTCGAACGAAAGCCGCGCAGTATAATGGCTATACTGATGAATGACTATGATGGGGTACACGCAAGTGGAAAGAATATTTCTGATTACTTTTGATTATCGTCCTTTATTATCCATTTTTCAAAATAATAATTTTTTTTTTATATAACATTAATTTCTTTACACTAATTTTAAAAATATATTTAACATAGTTTGAAAGGTAAGACTTGCTTACAAATTGATTGTTGATTCTTAGACTATATATGTGTATTTAAAAAATACATCGTATTGTTAAAAAAAAAAAATATTACAAAAAATAAAATATATCAAAAAAATAAGTATCATCACGCTAACAAAAAAGATGTGTATAAAAATTTTACAGTATGAATAAAAAAAAATATAATAAAAATAACGATTGTTACAAAATAAGTGTCATCGTAAACTGAGTAGAGTTATTTTTTTTAGAATTTCATGTCTCTTTCCAGTAGCGTATAATAAAGAGGACAGTAGGGCTTGAAAATCCGGAAAAATCCACGTTATTCGTTGAGTTCTCTACGTATTCGTTGTCCGAAAGTCCAATGTGGCTCGCTATGGAGCGCAAAGATATTCCAGAGGGTTGAGGATATGAGGGGAAGAGGGGCTGGGGCTGGAGAGGAAGGATTTGTGTGTAGAGCAGTAGAAAGAGGCACGCGCCGCCAGTGATAACGGCCCGGATAGGTCGGACAGGACGAGACGCAGCGGCGAGAGCCGTTGGCTCCCATATATATCTCATACATCAAACTTTTATCTCTCTTTCTCTTCGTTTTTTCTCTCTTTTTTGCACTTCTTTTTTTTTAGTTCAGCGCACGCGCGAATGACTCGCGGCGTCGTGCCTAATGTCTATACTACATAACGCGGCGAGAGAATGGCGCAAGGCTGGTACGTATATAAGTTTTCTCGCGTTAGGAATATCGTCGAGAGGGACTCGGTTATTTTTTCAAAAAACTTCGGTAAAAATATCGCGTGGTATCCTCGCGCCATTCGACCTGCCGCTCGTTATCCACGCGTTCTCTTTTTTTTTAATTCTCAATTTTACATCTTTCTCTCTATTCGTTCGTTCTCTCGTTCTCTCTCTTTCTTTCTCTGGCCCACGACTTAATTTTGTCTCGTTTGAAACGCCAACCGCCTCGCTCGTCGCGTCTCTAATATAGTGCTATACGAAATGATCGTTTACAATATCGTAATATATATAATATTTATATATATAATATTCTACATTATAATCCTAAGTTCAAAAAATAATATTACAATATATATATGTATATTTATATATAATGTGTATGCGTGTTGTTGTTCGTGTTCTCGCGTGTACGTGTACTTGTATATTATCGACTTTTTTTATTATTTCAATATTCTTTTTTTTCTTATTCGCTCTCCTTCAATTCTCTTATTCGCTTACTCCTCGCTCTCTCGGCCATTGGTTTTAATCCTCAACTGGATATATCGCAATTCCCTATCTCGTTATTACAGATTTATACTAAAGGGTTCGTCGAAGGCGGACAAAAGTTCCTCGCGTGACTCTCCTCATGAATCGTCTCCACGTAAAGTTATTAATATTATTATTGCATCTCTCTTTGATAGTCGTTTTCCCCCCTAGTCGTTACGTGATATATGTGTCCGCCTTCGACGAATTCACGCACTTACAGCTAGCGAAATATCGCCAAGTATAGACATTATTCCGTCGTGTAAACGTAAGTTTGGATGTAAAACCGCTAGGCGCTCTTCTCTTCTCTTTAATTTGAATAACAACCATTTTCTTATTTGTTTTCACTAAATATATCACAAACTGCCGGTGGTCGTTGCAGCCTCGCGCGCTCGACGTTGAATCGTCCCTGCCTATATCAATATACGTGAGCAGTCAATGAGCTCGTCGCCTCGTCTCTCTCTCTCTCCTCTCTCTCTCTCTCCCTCCCCCTCTCTCTCTCTCTCTTTCTCTCTGTCTTTATATTCATTCACAAATTGGCTCGTTAATCTCACTTATCGAATTTAAACGACACATATGTTCATTTTTACAAGAAGACAGTAGGCCTTACAATATAATTTTAGGCACAAATGTAAAATTTGTATAAAAAATAAAACAATCGATTAATGTTCAAAGCGACACTTAACACGTTACAACAATTACAAAAAGACTTAACGAAGTATAGATATACAAAGTAACACAATGATTTAACGATCTAATTTGCTTCAATGAATGTTTAGTCACATATATTCCAGACAGCTGTTTTACAAGTGACTTTTGTTCGCGCGTGTATATGCGGGAGTTGGTGAAAGGCTTGTTTGTGACTGTATTAAAGTCAGTCTTTTCGATAAAGTAGTTTCTTTTCTCTTAATAATTATATTATCGAGTGTGGGTCAATATGTCGTTCGTATTTTCATATCAGCTGCTTTTCGAGATTCGACAGACGTCTCGACGTCGAGCGCGGAGCTACCACCGGAAAAATATAACGTAAGGGGTTACATATGTTAATAGTTACATCACTGTCGGTCGAACCGGCGATTTCCCGGAGTCCCGCGGGCTCTCTGCTTTAAAATTCACATTTGCTATCCCGCGCTCGTCTCGCTGCGAGGAGTGAGAATTAAATTCAAGAAGGGGGGCTGGAAAGAGAAGCCCGCGGAGCTCCGTTGCACTTGCCGAGAACGATACGCCGACGTAAGGTTAGTTCATTACTTATTTAAATGTCGAACTAGTAGTTCCTCCTCCACTTCACCTTTTTCTTATATTCTTAATGCGTAAGTATTCGTAATCTTAAGTGTAACGTTATGATTTAGTTAGAGTTTTTTTTTATTCCCGATAGTTTTTGTTTTTAATCCTTATTCTTATCTCTTCTTCTTCCGTGTTTCTTTTTTTTATATAATTAGCTCCCGTTATTTCATGTTGCGATTAGTTCCGCTTTTTAGATGAATTTGTTCGTTTTAGTGTTTTATTCGACGACAGCTACGGATTTCGCCTCTTTTTATCTAAGACCGTTACGAATTGTTTTTTCGCTCGCTTCTTCATTCAACGTCTTGTAATTGTCTTTTCGGAATTAAGAACTTGCAGTCAAGGGGGGTGGAGATTCCGTCGCGATAATTCTGAAAGGGTTTCTCGAGAGAAAATCTGCGCAAAAGAATAGGGGCGGGGGAGTTAAGGTGTGCAGAAAACTTAATAAGAGAAACGAACGCAATGTATATAATGTTACACACAGAGTCATAAGTAGAAGTGTAATAATAAAAAATAGAAATAAAAGAGTGACTCGAACTAGGAAAAATAAAAAATAAACGTATGTAAAATAAAAACTAAAAATAAAGTTTCTCAAATAACAACGCGACATCAACTTTACATAAAGGAAATAAAACTTTAAAAAATAATAATATACATATATAGAAAATACTTTTGGAGCAGTCGCTTTCAAGAGATCAGAACGAAAAAGATGAAGACATCTCTGGAAAACTTTGAAAAACATATATATATACTGCACTCGCGACAAGAAAACGCAAAAAGGGTCTAGAAGAACCGCGGGAGAAAAGTACGAAAGTACAGTCAAGCGTATAGGTGACGCGGAAAGTATTTTGCGCGATAAGCGGGAGACGCACACACGGTTTTTCGTCGGTATATATCGCATATATCTATCGAGCTCGCTACGAGAAAAAGGGGATCTGCACTGGACTCTCTCCCCTCTGCACGCTCTCGAAAGAGTGCGGGCGGAAAACACCGCAAGGAGAAAGAGAGATTCCAGAGCAACATGACGCGTGTTGGAAGGACTATTCGGGGCGGAGAAACTACGAAGCGTGGCGCAAGTTTGTGTCTGTGGCGGTGGGTGTGTGTGTGTATGTGTGTGTTATACAGGCTACGAGGCGTAAAAGAGCGCGGCGCGCGAAAAGCTTGACACACAAAAAGCAAGAGAGAGGGGACGCGATAGTACATATACATATATAAGGTGCATATATTTATTTATATATAAATACACACACACAGGAGAGACTGTTTAAGTTTTATACGTAGATATACTTTTACATATACATATATATGTGTCTAGATATTATAATTTTCGTTAATTCTTTATGCTTATGTATGCTTTTTTGTTAATGTACGTCTACACGGGAATCACGGGAATCAATGTGAAAGCTTAAGAGGAAGGAAAGACGCGGCTCGCGATCATTATATATGCTAAAGAAAAGTGGAGAGACGATCGCGAGACCGCGTTTCGTTTATATTTTTCGTGTCCCTTTTTTGCGATTAGTTATATTATAGTCGTTCGTTCGAAAATACTCTCTATCCGAGTCTAAATATTACGATCGATTTGTATTGTTACGTGTGTCTGTGTCTTTGCGTGTTATTCTGTTTTTCCTTTTTTACTTTTAGCTACGAATTAAGTTTCGCTATGTCGGGAGACTTCGGAACTTGCCCGGAGATGAGGCTCGAAAAGTAGGTGTATTTCGTTACACGCTAGTCGCTTGTAACTTGGCTACAGCGGATTTTCTTGTTTCTTTTCTACTCCTTTTCTCTCTCTTTCTCTCGTGTTACGCGAAAAGACGAAGTCCCTGACAAGAGTTACAGTTTTATAGAGGGGAAGAGTTTGCAGACCGCTTTAGCGCATCCTCGTGTATATTTTTTTAAACTTTTTTTCCTGTCTCGACTACGTTTACTACGATTACTTACTATACATTAAAATCTACGCGTTACTTAGCCCGCTGATTTTTCCTCGTGTTTTAAAAGACATCGACATGCATTGTTTACTTGTTTGTTATGTGTTATACTTTTTTTGTCTTGTTTACTTTAGTTTCATCCTCGTTAAACTCGACAACGGAGAGAGATACGCCCTAACTACAGCTAAGAGTTTTTTTCTTTTTAACGTGTCTGAGAGTAAGTGTTCTTTTTATTTTTGTATTTCTCGTTACGAACTAGCGCTAGGTTTATACTGATAAAGAGATTAGTGAACGCAGCTCAAAAGTATCCCGGCATCTCGCACCCTCACGGTTCGTTCCCTTTCTCTCTTCACATTTGATTTCCTCTGGCGTCAAAAGCACCAATGAGAGAAAGAGAGAAAGAACGGAGGAGACGAGAGAGCACGTGGACGCCCTAGGAAGGGTTTCTTTCGAGAGTCTCGCTCAAAAAGAGGATGCACGCGTTGCTTAGTCAAGCGCGAAACGCGAGAGGCGATCGCTTTCTCAGTTCTGCATCACCCGGGAAAGTGCAAACGCGACTCGAAGGGGGATAGCAGTAGTAGTGGACTGTTTTGTCTGTTTGTTTGTTCGATTCGCGCGGAAAAGACGAAGTTTCTCTTTGTCTCTCTATATCTACCTGTCTATCTATTCTCTCTTACATGTATATATGTATATGCGTTTAAGTTTACACAGTGAGAAGGGCACATTATTACGAGGTGCCAGAAAATAAAAGGACAACGAGTTTCGAGGGACGAGATGTGTTTCACCCGACAGAAGCGCGACCGAAGTGCACAGCACGTATAATGTCCTTCGCGTGCGGATCTTTCAGCCCGTTTTTGTTTCCTCCTTTTGTCGCTCTTTGTCGCAGTACGCTCCACTGACACTGATTCGCAAATAAAACCAGTGCGCGCGCTTTCATTATCACGAATAATCGAGTATAAAGACGATCGATCGAACTGCTTTACAATGACCAAGGAGCCTGCGCCGCTTACATTTTTTTTTTTTTTTTTTTTGCTTTTTGTTTTTCGTTACAGTTTTGGCTAAGTAGGTATATAATTATTATATTAATATACCATTTTTTTTCTCTGCTTCACGCGCTAATTAGTTACTTATATACTGTAGAATAAAATAGAAAATAGAGTTATATATGTTTTTTTATTTCGTTCTGTTAACGCTAAGACTACACTGTGAGGTGTTCGTTTATGGATATCCCTAGACGCATCATCGAGATGGATGTTTTTCTTTTTACGATTACACGTGATCCTAATAACTAATAATTAGTTTACTCTTTATAAGTGTAAGGACTTTGTCTTGAAAAAATCTCTCTAACGTTCTTTTCTAGGGCCATCGCTTCCTCCATACTCTCACGTAATTTATTTTTTTTTCGCGCGGGCACGTATGTCCTTGGCATGGACGGTCTATGAATTTTTCTATTTAGTTATGTTTTCTTTTCCTCGTTCACATTTCCGTTATAGTTCAATTTTCTTTGCTTTCGTCGCTTCGCGGGGGGGAGACGACAGTCTTTGAGAAGAAGTCAAAAAATGAGTGCGCCATCATCGCGCGCCCTTCTGCTGAGTGAAATATCGTCCGGTCGCATACGACGTACAAGACATATCTATATGCTCGCGAGATCGCGGTTACGATTGATCATTGCAGCATTCGTCACTCGTTTGCCTTTGATGCGGTGACGAGATTATGCACAGTGCGCTAGGAGCTGTATAGGTACATTCGAGCATACTTAGCATGAAGGTACGCCTGAGCGATGCGGAAATTCACTGAACGTTCAGAACAAATGTTAACAATTTCAAATGTTACAAAAGATTTTCACTTAACATTGAATAAAAATGAATTGACGAAAACTCGAAAAAAAGTATAGATTTGTATCCTGGAAATTTGTTATAATAAAAAACCATATATCGCGTAAAAGAATCTTCAATCAGTTCGAATGAGATACGGGCGCATAACGCAAGAAGTAAAAGAAGGAAGAGATTAAAGGAACGTCTCTCGATTTTCCGCATCGGACTCGTACGTTGGCCTTCGGTTCCGCGCGCGCAAAGCAGCGTTTTACATTTTACAAGCAGCAGCGTAGCACAGCGCATATCAGCAGCGCGCGGCGGGCGCCGCAACCGCACACGTTCCAAGCTATACCGAAAGTAAGTGCGAGGGATTCTGTCTCTTTCTTCATATCGTATCGTTCTTTTCTTCTTTCTATCTTGCTCTCTTTTTCGCTCGATTCTCGCCGCCGTTGTCGCGTTCCTGAAGGTATGTTATATACGTGTGGGCGGCGCAAAAAAAGCACTCACTCGCTCGGTAATCATTGATTACGGGCACGGCGGATGCGGCTCGCGATTTGCTCTCAAGAGCGGAATGCACGCTCGCTCGGGTATAATACACAGTCTGGAGATAAGGGGCTCGGTTCGGCTATATGTATGTTTTATATAGAGATTTATATATACATATACGTGTGGGTGTACAGGGTAGTAGGATTCCATTAAAAATTAATGCATCCGCTTTTTTGCCATTGCTGCAGCAGCTAAAAACCCTTGACTCAAGTTTACAGAGAGGAAGCTCAAAACTTCGATGAATTTCATAAACGTCTCGCTCCCTTATTACTTTTACGTTTATTTTAATCTTACGGTTTATTTTTCGTTATTCTGTCTTCTTCTTTTCTTTATTAAGATTTTCTTATGCTCTCATGATGCGGAGTTTACGGGCAAACCGGAATTTCGCCCCTTCCACTATATAATATTACGATGTACACTTTATTTAATCATTTTTTTAATTAATTCTCGATGCGCGATGCTACATACAATCCTAAGAGTTTTGGTATTCAAAGGGAAAGATATACGTTCGTGTTTTATAGTAAAAAAGATAGCTCAACTTATCTTAACAAGGTCGGAAGTACAAAATAAGAAAACAATTCCTTCCTTGGAATATATAATCCTTAATTTGTGTAGACTTATTATGAAAAATTTGATTGACAAAAGAAAAATTTAAAACAAAATTTGTGGTTATTGTAGTTGATCTTTAATGTGTATAAATAAACATTCGAACAATTGGATTTTGTAAACGGAAGTTTCTTTACATCGAGTATAAATCACAAAAATCATTCCTACCCCGCAATCGCGTTCAAATCACCTATGCAAGTATTATAAACTAGAGATTATTCGACTTACGCGAAAAGTATATTTTTATATAAGTAATGTATTCCTTTGCTATTCGTATAATTTTTTTTATTTCATATATAATAAATTTTATATATACACACTAGATACGGGTACGGAGGAACTCGTCCGTATGTCCTTTTCCGTCTACTTTGATCAGTTTTAACTTCTTAAACATATCCTACAATCACGCAAATCGCGACAAACTGCGACGAACTCATCGAACGAAAAACTACCGACGCAAAACGGATAAAAAAAAGAAAACAACCTTTCTTAATAACAATAAACGTCTCGAAAAAGGATAAACTTTAAAACTATGATAAACAAATCGTATAATTAAACGTTACTGTTTTTTTTCATTCACTGAGATTAAAAAAGGATAATTCTTTACATAAAAAAGAACGCATTTAAACATTACGAAACCACAGTGCCGAATTGCACAGTACAACTGAATCGGCAATTAATAAAATATCAAAACGTTTGACTCGTCTCGCGCAAAGTTACGGTTTACCCTATCCGATTACTTTTTTTATTTTTCTGCAATATCTCTACCTACTTTATGTACAAAGATTAAATTTACAAGATTGAACTTTCAGCTAGTCACAAAATTTATGGCAGCCTCGAAAACCTTTCCCTTCTAATACCAAATACTTCGTATTATGTCTATGTTCGTGTCGGTGTGTAAGTGTGTCTGTATGTCCAGTGTAATGATTCGATAAAAAGTGTCGTTTGATTCTTAAATGCTGTACAGGAACATTTACTTGCTTCACTCGTTTAATCTCGTCGTGTATTTCTTTTTCAACTAGAATATTTCTCATTTATGTTTAGTGCATTCGATTAATTGAAAATTATCGTATAAGAATTATTAACGGTAAGAGAGGAAGAGGAGGCTTGATTTAGTAATCCTTTACTTTTTTTTCTCTACAAGTATTAACTGCCTTAAATAAAGTCCTTTCGTCGAAACGCGGAGAGAATCCTACCTCGACTTTATGACTAGTTAAAAATTTATTTTTCTTCATCTTTGTAATATTTTCCGACTTGTTTTCGGTGTATTTTCATTAGTTCACGGAATCTGGATACGAAAGAATCTGAAATTATAATCACATAACGATTTGCGTTCACCGGAGAGAAACGTTAAAGATTTATTTCCTTTGTTTTACTTTACGCGTTACTCATTATTATTTGTTTCATTTATTATTTTTTAAATCGTGGACGGTCAAAGTTTACATACTCCCGATGCCTACTTTACTCGCGAACAAAAAGACGGACGAGGTCAAATTTGACTGTTTTGTTATTTTCCTTTACAGCAAAGCAAGCGCGTTTTTCTTTTCATCGCGTTACCTCGACGCCGAACGATCGAACGACGAGTCTCTATTAATGAGGGTTTACTTTTTTTTGTCCTTTTATCATCGTTTATTCCCTTTCCTACGTTATAACCTCCTATAACAAATTAAAATCACGATCGAATCACAGATTTATACCGCAGAGACGGGGTAGAATTTTTCCTTTCGTTCGTTTTTCAGGTCCGATATGGCGTGCATCCATGTCTATATATATCCCACACCCGGTTTCTGCGCGCCCGCGCTACAATATAACAACCTATTACAGAATCCGCCCGGTAAGATGATTCCTCACGTCGTCCGCGTGGCTGCGAGAGAACTTTTGCCTATTATACACTCCTAAATCGCTCCTCCAGATTTAGGTTTTCTTTGTATATCTTTTTTTTCTCCAAAGTAACGCGCGATTCTCGGGGGGGTGAGTGTGCTTTTCGTCGAAGGGACGCGGAAAAATTAATGGTACCTTTCTGTAAAATACGGTACGAAGAGATGGCGAGGACACTTTTTCGAATGCATTTTAATCGATGTTGTCGTCTGTCCCGTCGGAACCGAATTCTCACGTTTGTAGATTTTTTTTCGTTACGTAATTAGTTTTTTTTCTATCGTGAGTATAGAATGTTTGTCGACTTTATTGAACTTCACGCGTTAGTGTTAATATCGTTACATACAAAAAAATTATTTTAGTTGATTTTTATGTGCTGATTTGTTCAAGTTGCGTCAATACGTGTTTTTTTCCGTGTACACGTGAAAACTTTGCACCTATCGTCGCTTCTTTGTTATTCATTTAGTTTTTCTTTCGTTAATATTATTTATATATATCGTCCTTCGAAAATCTATCGTTAATTAAATATAATTTTTTATTACATATATAATTTTTTTATATAATTAATTAGAATTATCAATTAAATAGTACCGTTACCCGTCGAAGACTCTCGGCGTTACTCCGTTTTCATATTTTTATTTATATATATATATAATTTTTCTGCTTTACTTTTTCTCTCATCTCTCTTATCTTTGACTCTTCCATCGATTTTTGTATCGAACTCCACATTATATACGCGAAATGATCAAAAAAGCGCCCCTTACACTCTAGAAGAATGCATCGTTCCTTTTCAAGTTCATCATTAATACCTAAATACCTAATACGTGGTGTTATTATTTTTATTTTATTTTTATGGTTTACTTATAAATGGCCGTTCGATTCTTACGTCTGTTTTCGTCTTATTATTTCGTTTAATTTTTATTCTCAAACTCTCAAATACCGCACGTCTCAATCCTCTCACACGAATATCTCATACTTGTATATATATTTATATGTATGCATTTCCCCACCTATACATATACATATATGATACGAAACGAAATATAGTCAGGCTTAATCTTTGTTCATAAGTGTAAAAAACGTCGCCACCGATTTCTTAATTTTTTTTTTTTTTTATTTAATATCCTATGCTTCTCGTTGATTTCGTCAAATATTAACATCATTCATTCGTCGCGTTGACCCACGGGCCCTAGCTATTCCTACTTATGCGATACGGTACAGAGTTCAATTACATTTCTCATTGTTTCTCATATCAACACTCATGGCTGTTTCGGTTCTCTGCAATTGCGGTTGTAGTCATTTCGTTTGCATGTAGGTTCGAAAATTTATATGAACATATAATACCTAATATAATATGCTATATATTTGTTCGGAACAACGGTCGGAGGGTTCGATGACCTAATTTTTGAGGCAGACACTTTTTTTCATTATAAATAATTAAAAATAATTCAAAATCTGTGGAAGAAATAAGTCTTTAAACTGTATTTACAACCCCAAATTGATTTTAATAACTAACTTTAAAACGTATATGATGTCCTTAAAAAAAATTTAATAGAGAACCATCAAATTATTGACGGTAACTCGATGTAACATAGTATTAAAACAATAATATATAAATTTAATGATATAAAACCAAAATCAATACTAATGAACATAAAAAGTGTCTACTTCTCAGCTTGTATGCGCACATCTAACCGCAGTAAATGAAAATTACAATATAATAAAAACGAAGTACAAAGAGATCGAAAACTTTCGCCAGAACCGCTTGTTAGGACATTTCATCGTACTTTTTTTTCATATTTTTTTCTTCTTACAAAGTAATGTTTATAATAATAGTAATAGTATTAAAAATAAACTACTAAAAATAATAATTGTCGTACAGTAATAAAAAGAGTTGACAGTATATATTGCAAAAAGTCGCTCGGGTAATAATAATAACGCGTCGCAACGGGGGAGAAAAGAATTACACTGAAATCGAAGTCCTTTCTCGCGCGTAGCGAAATATCATCACAGCACGGCGGGAAGCAACGCGGTTGTACACAAATTTGTCCGTCTTTGCCAAAAATCATTTTTCTTTCTCTCTCTTTCTTTCGTATATCTTTCGCTCCTCGCGTCCGGAAAAAATTCAAGTCTCGCGGTATACAAACGAAAGAAGATAAAAATAAAAATCAAACAAAAAAAAAACAAAGATTCAAAGTACAATTGCGTCGGGTTTCCCGGTCGCCGATCGGTGCGCTTCAAGACACTGTCGGCTCGTCTCCTCCTCCCTTCGACATTATTCTCTTATACACGTAAAATGTTTTTAACCGTTTCTCTCTTTTCTCTTTAATAACAATCGACTCGCGATAACTAGGACTTACAAGTTACAAGAGTTATAGTTAATCGTTACGATAATAGTCATATAATTAATGATAATATAATAATAATAAAGATAATAAAAGATTCTATAACGTAGTAGATGCCTACGGACTAACAAAAACGAGAAACGAAAAAAAAAAATAAAAGAAACATCACAAACGAATCATTGCTCCGGTCGACTCCGGCAATAGTCGCGCGCGCGCGCGTTTCACTTCACCGTGTGTATATATATATGTATATACAACCTCCAGCTCTTTGTCGCTCCAAACTCCCTCGAGAGGGAGGAACCTCTCTCGCGCGCTCTTTATTACATCGTCCCGTCGCGGGAGCAGAAAGATTAACGACGAGTCGTCGAACGTACGCTGTACGCCAAAAAGAAAACGGATCCGAATTCGCAAACATCGCATGAGTGTGTGCGTCTGGAGACGTGGGTGAGTACATGTATGTGTGTATACGTGGAAGAAGAGGGGCCGAGCGACGAGGAAGATCGTAGATTACAAAGTAAAACGGAGTCGTTGCCGCTGCTCTCCTCCAGTACGTGTAGCATTTGTGTGTGTGTGTATGTGTAGATATGTGTGTTGGTGTATGTCCGAAACAGCGAGTCTTCTTCTCCCGTCTGTCGTTAATCCTTTTGTCCGGGGCTCGTGGGCTCGCTTTCTCTCTTCGTCGACGGCGCATCGAAGGAGGAGAGGCGAGTAGTCCTCTCTCTCCTCTCCCCTTTCTTCCACTGTCGTTTTCTGTCTGTCTCTCTCTCTTTCGTGTTCTCTCTCACTCGGTCTCACTAGCCCAGGGCTCGTCGTCTCAGCGGCTAGGGAGACGAGGCCTTGCTGACGGCCATGAGGGGCGCCGGGGGCAGCGCCACCGGTATGTGATAATATTTACACTGGGGCCGCATACACGTGCCCTTAACCGCATCTCTGCACACGGTTACGCGGTTGTCTATCACCTCCACGTTTCCTGCAAGAAGAAGAACAGAGAAAGGCCGAAGCCAGAGGTGAAAACTTTGGAGTGTGTATGCAGTGTGTGTGCACGCGAGAGAGAATTTCAGAGTAGAGCTCGTCCACTTCAGGTGGAATAAAAGTCCTTTGTCCGATTGCTCGGCAAATGTTCAAGTTTATCGGAGTTCTAGTCTGAAATCTCGTTAATTACATATCGGCGTGGATTTTAAATGTCATGCATAAATGAAAATTATTATTTTTCGTCAAAAAAATTATTGTAAAGTTATGGTGCGATAAAGTTGACATAATATCAAAGAATGTAAATATAAAAGATATTGAAATTTAATTAAAACGTCGGAAATGCAATTACGAAGGCAGCCTCGAAAATAACATGTCTTCATTGCGCTTAAATTAAAAGAAGCCAGCCATCAGATCGAGACGTCTGCGAGCTGACTTGTATATAGGGAGAGAGTGAGATCCGGCACAGTACTACTCACCGTCATGGAGATGAATGAACTTGCAGGCGGGACGGTTGCAGAGTTGTCGATTAAAATCTTGGCACACCGGGAGGGTGTCCAGTAACTGCAAGAAAATATCGCAAAAGCATAGTCAGTGACTCTCCCAGACTGCAATTTACTTCGAAAGAAAAAAAAAGGAATCGAGAGAAAAAAAGGAGAACCGCAACGGATTACAAACTCCCTCGCATTCATTCAGCCGTCTCACTGGCAGGCTCGCGACCACTCGCTCGTCTATCTATCTCTCGCTCGATCTCATCTTTCGCTCTCTCTCTCTCTCTCGCTCTCTCTCTCTCACTCTCTGGCACTCAAACATCGTAAATGGCTGGCACTCACGGACACACAGGCACTCGGTCAATCGCGCTCACGCTACCGTCCAGTTTGTTAGAGCATATTCACGCTTCTGAGTCGCATGCTCTATGAAATTGGATCGTACAATGAAAAGTCAAAGGCAATTATCGCTAAGGGTGTGCGAATACTCAGCGAGGAATCCGGGTCACTCGGAATTCGTAATGTTGCTCTTTCTCTTTCTCTCGTTCTTGAGGTTTTGAATGCTACGCGGCCCGATGAAAAGAGTGAAATTAGCCGCTGCTCTGTGGACTCCTGCTGAGTGTTCGCACAGTTTGTTATTAATAAGGTAAAAAATTTGCAGTAGAACGTTTTTCTATGTAATATTATTGATTCATTGTCAATATTTCTATCTTCCTTTAACTTTATTATCAAAGTATGTCTGTTTTGTATTTTCTTAACCTTGTCAAAAGTGAGGATATATAAAATGCTCCCAAGTTTTGCCGTTTCACCAATAATTTATAGTCGTAAAAGCTCGTGAATACAATGTCGGAAGTTACATTTACAAAATGAAGAAGTAAGATAAATAAATAAATGAGAAAGAATAAAGATCATTGAACGACGGGTGCTCTTTTCGATAGATATAAAGTTATGTCATCACCAGCGACTGATATTAAGCGAAACTTAACACAAAAGTCGTTATACAAAACCAGAAATCAAAACAATGAAATATGTACAATATTGAAGCCGGCAGAAATAACCAAAATTACGATTTGCGAGAATCCTAAATTTGAATGCTAAAAATCAAAATCGTTTTTCTTTTTGCAATACTCATCCTGCAAAGCGTGAAAACTTAGACATTCATAAACACAGTGATTTTACATGAAATTTGTATATACAATTTAAAGTTATTTTTAAAAGCAAAATATTAATATTAGTAAAAACACTAGGACTTTGTTTCCACTTGAATGCCAAACACGATAACAGTGATTTGTCACTTGAAATGTTATAGAAAATATCTAAAATTATTTGTCATCAAATGCTTAAGTACCTACCTTTGTACAGAAAAAAATTAAATAAAAAAGATTCGTAATAATTTATCAACTTTACATGGCAAAAAAATATATTTTTTTAAATTGACATTGTGATGTTACTCATTTACCTCATTGTATTTTCTGTTTCTAATAAAATTGAATTTATACAAAACTATCAATCAATATTGTTAAAATTTTTAGTATACACTCTACGTCCTGAAAGGAAACAAATACGAGAAAAATATGGATGCCAAAATTCCATGCACAATTACTTTACTATATTTTTAAATTGAAAATCTTTTTAAACGATTGAAGTAGACTTTAGAAACTGCTATATAAATGTACAAATTTTCTTTAAATACTAACTACATTAATTTTTTTACGTAAAGTTATATTTACAGCATACGTAAAACAAAAACGACCAACCTTGCGAAAACTCTATTGTTTCGATGTTAAATCAAGCGAAATTTCATTCCTCATCCCCTCCCCGATTCTCACCTCTTCACCCCGTGAATATTCTCGAATTCAAGCACCTCGCAATTTTGGCTATCCGCTCTTTGGGCACACGGGAAAACCGCTCTCGAAAAAGCGCCCGCGCGCGAGTTCGGGAGGGAGAGAAAAGGAAAAGAGAGACCCGATAACCCGGCGCACGCGGCTACGGTTGCGTGCAAGCTCGTCGCGCTTGCAGCTTTTTTTTGCCCGCGAACAAAGCTTCGCCCCCATCGCACGCGTGACGTGTGCACGCGCGCACGGGGGCGCGAGTCGCGCAATTTTCTCGCGGCGCGAAATGCTTGAGTGATGCTCATTGTACTCGCACAATGTCGCGTGCGCGCAGCGTCTCCTCTCCCCGGCTTTCATTCGCGCTCCACGCACGCGTGAAACAGCCTGCGAACAAAAAAAAGAAGAGAGAGAGAGAGAGAGAGAGACAAGAAAAGACAGAGAAGAGAGAGAGAGAGAGGGCTTCATTGTTGCTCGTAGGGACGACTTTGCAGCTTGCACGCGCGACTACGAGCGCGATGGCTCGTAAATCCTCCGATTTCGCGCGAGCAGTGCGTTTGAAAAAAGAAAGAGAGAAGGAGAGAGTGAGAGAAATATCAGTGACAGGGATATTTTCCCCGATGAGAGACAGAGAGAAAGGAGAAAGGGAGAATGAAATCTTCTGGGTACGATAACGAAGAAGAAGTGGAGGAAATCCGCGCGGTGTAAGGAAGCGCGGACGAGCGAATAGAATGTTAAAAAGTGAAAAGAGCGACGATAATGGGCGCGAGAGTAGAAAGAGAACGCGCGGGAGAGAAGGAGAAAGAAAAAAGAGACGCGCGCGTGGTATGAAAGCTCGAAGCGCGCGGCAGGTCCGTTTGGAAGCGACGGGCTTTCTCTTCGCAACGGGCCATTAAGCATACTGACCAGACTGCAAAACTTCGATATTACTAACAAATCTCGTTTTTTTTCTTTCGCCTCCTTCGCTAACCTCCCTCGCCCAGCCGCTCGCATTAAACGTGAAACGCGCCGGGGCGGCGTCTTCGTTCCCCTCCTCGGCCCTTCGCAATTGACTCGATTTCGATTCCTTCGAGCTTCCGCTTCCGACGATGTTGCAATCTTTTGTCTAGGCCTTCCTCGAGCCCCTTTCCCTTATTATTCCTGACTCTAACTTCCCCTGCTGTATTATCCTTCCTTTTTAAAAGAGAGAGAGATTTGTACCCGTGCTCTCCTCTTTTCTGCGCTTTATCGAATTCACGTGTGTATCTGTGTGTTTCTATGGTAAATGTATTGTCACCGGTCGTATACGCGGATAGTGTCTCGTATTTTACAAATATATATATCTCTTCTCGTGTATTCGTTACAAAAGTGTGTGAATGTGTATACTGTATCTTTTTCTTATTTAAAATATAATACGTATACGTGTTCTTGTAATGAAATATTTCTCAATGCAAAATGATTAATTACCAATCATTCATCTTACAATGTGTATGTACACGAAAATTGTTACTGATTATATCTTTTGTTGTGCTTTGTACGATAATGAATGATTGATTAAACATTAATATTAATACAAGAACACGTTTCATTTTCTCCCGCATTTTCATCCACCGTTTTAAACTACTAAACAATATATTTCTATACTCGCGAAATAGAAAAGCAAACAACAAAAATCTTTAAGCTGTATTATCTTTAATCATAGTCTTTATGAAGCAAATAAAACGTATATAACACGTGCAAATTCTTTTCGATTGTTTAAAATAAGGCATGTGCGTGCGAGACGTCTCTTTGAAGAATGAAATAAAGCTCTACGGAACGATTATGTTCGGGACACGACAAGAAATATACATGACAGTTTTATTTAGAAATATCAATTTTTAATTTTTCTTCTGCTCACAATCATGCAAGGTCCTCGTACTAATTAAACGGTTCTTTGTAGTTGATGTAACATATTATTAAGCTATTATTCTACTTATAAGTAGATTGAACATGCAATTATAGCTATAGGTATAACAATATATAATAATTATAATACATCTTTGAAAAAAAACTGCATAATATAAAAATAATGAGCACATTTATAATTAAATGACATTTTGAATATTGAATAAAAAGTTTTATATTGTTGTGAAAAATATATATTACTTGCAATTATGTTACTTGAATAAAATTTACCTTCCACGAGCATTTTATTTCCCTTGACTTTTATGCTTGTTTTAAAGAAGCTTTCGATGATGAATGTGCAAAATTATTCGAGATATTTGATACAAAGAAACAGAAAAAAATGGCAAAATTAATTACAGAAAAATATTCATCGGCGTGTCCCGAGTTGAAACGTCTCGCAGCGACGCAAATATGTATATAATACGCACGCGCACACACGTATCTAAAAAGACATATTATTTTTGTGACAGAGACAAATGCAGCGAGAAATAGAGATATAAAAACATTGAAATCCGACCTCGGTATAAATCACATAAACGGGTGATAGAGATGTACGCTCATACATATCGTTTATTGTGTTAGCGGAGTGTCAAGTCAAAAAGCGTTATAACAACCTACGAGACAGATATATTAAAACAAGAAAGTAAAAACTATATATAATGTATATATTCACTATATAAAGAGATGATCAATCGCGCGAAGTATAGTTATGTACCATAAGTTCACCATGTAGATAATTAAAAGAAGCGTGCAAGTTTGAAGGCGACGGTGAGAGAGACGCAATTAAAATGTAGCGGTAAAAAGTGAGCGAAATCATAAAGTTAGTTCTAACGCTCGGAAACGAAATAGCAGCATAGTGACGGACAAAATCCTTCGCACATACCCAAAACAAACTAAATTGAAACTCTGTGACGATCGCGTGTCGTCCAACCATAAAGGAACTCAGCGGGTATAAAAAATGAAAAAAAAGAAGAAAATAGACGTATAAAAAAACTAGCTAAATATAAAAGGATATTCGGTAAACAATGTGTCGCGCAATGGTATCGATTGAAGTACTATGGTAACCAATATCAATAATATAACAATAATGATAATAATGTAATATATAAAGTATAGTATAGTAATATCTTGCAATTGCGTATAAAGAGATATAATTTTGCTACAAACACAGAGTCTTGTCATGCAAATAATGGCCCGGGAGAGGGTTTTTCTGAGAGAAAAAAGTAGGTTACTGCTTGGGTGACGATATTAAAGTTTACACGAGCATCTTATGTCACCAGAAGAGAGAAAATTTACGCGAGGCGATTGTTGCCGAGACTGAGCTGCTAATCCAAACAAAACAGAATATAAAAAAGGAGATCTGAAAGCCCGGCATCAAAGACAAGAAGCAAGATGTATACATATGTGATTGCAGCTGCACAGCCAAGCTTCGTTTGACGTTTGCGGCAAAAAGATTTTAACAAGGCAATTATTGCTTTTAATAATGCTGTATACACAAAAACTGACTTCTTTGATTTTTGCAAGTTTTTCTCGACATTTGTCTGACGCGCGTCGACAGTGGTCCAGTTTTACCGGACGACCATGTACATATACACATACACAGATATATTGGAGGAGCTCGAGTAACGCAATAAGGCAGGGTAAAATAGAAACGAAATCGAAAAGAAAAGTGATAGAGATAGAGAGAGATAGAGATGAAAAAAGTCAAGAAACAGATAGAGCTCGGAGAGGGTATAAAAATAGGAAAAATAAGCGGCATATAGAAACGACGAGCGTGCATTTTCAGTAGTCAGTCGAGTAAACATAAAGCAGACTCGCGACTTGAGAGCTGTATGGGCTTTCCATGATACCGTTAAATACTTTTTTCTTTTTCTTTGCCGGGATATTACAAGCCGATTTTGGTGTATTCGCGGGGAGTTATATATCCTTGGCCATCCGTTGGATCACCGTCTTTGGTTACAACATTTGCGACGTTATTACAAGAGAGAAAAAAAGTGAGTATATCGTCAGAGCGACGTCTTTCTGGCTTTGTTATTATCTGCTTTGTACATATAGTACGATACCTTTGCCGAACTTCAATCACCCAAGCATTTCGATGTCGCCGAGGGCCAACTTACTATCGCGCTTGATCGATTCGCTCGAGCGGTTGGCACGCGCAGGGAAAAGATATAGATAGATATAGAGATAAACGCACACACATTCACTCACTACTGTATAAAAAGCTACGTATCAAGATAAAAACAATTAATAATCAAATAAAAGACAAGAAATTTGAATGTTCGGCTTGTGAATCTTTGAAATAATAAGGGGGATAATATAGTTTGCTAGAGAGAACCGCAACAGCGAATCGAACGACAGCGAGAAACAGTCGGCGACGATCGGCGCTCCGTATTTTATTTTCATTATTTGATAGTCATTGATTAATTACTTTATTCGTAAAGAAAAAATATGTATATGTAAACAATGTAAAGGTATTTGGGAAGTCATGAAGCTGTCAAATTAATATATTCTACTGCAAATAAGTTCAACACTAGATCAACTGCGACTCCGCAACCATAACAATAGCGCCGATCAGTATGGCAAGCTTTCCTTGGTTTGTGTATATTAATCATATTTACTTTTTCACTAAAATATAAAACATTCATTAAATAATAAACAGATATAAGTTGATGCAAAAAAAAGTGAAAAAAAAAATATCAATCGAGCACATCTATTACTGCACTTCGATCCATAACCCGCCGGTAAAGGTATTCATTGTCAACAAAGAGAAAAGATACAAAAAAGCTCGCGCATAACTTTTTAAAAACGTTAAAAGGTACAGGACTAAGGCTTATGTCGTTATTCAAATTACATACGAATAGCGTGAATCGCGTTCCATTTTAATTGACCAGCATTTTATCGTAAGCTACATACTCGGACAAGCGTTTTTTCCTAGGCAAGCAAAAGTTATATGTATATACTAGATAATTCATTATTTTAGCCCCAATTACAAACGCTTTATTACAGTGAATTCAGCAAGAAAAAGTGGTACTTCCGGCCAATAAAAAAATAAAATAAATTTAAGCTCTGCAAAGTGACAAACAAGAGAGAGATATTGGAATAAAAAAAGTTTCTTCGAATTTAAAAAAAAACATGAGTTATGTAGAAATCGCAAAGCATTTATTTATTTGTTTCTTGATTGATATAATTTATGGAGAATAAAAGAATATGAAAAATTGAATTTGATTGATTTTATTCGAGTGATAAAAGCGTGCTTATTTCTCATCGTGACGTAAATTGTTAAGTGTCGGTTCCTGGGACAGGACAGAAAAAAGTTTCAACTATAATAACGATAATCATGACAAATAATGTATATAGTTACAATAATAATATAAGTTATAATACTAAAAGACAAACACCAGGTAAGGCAGTGGTTATTCGCAGTTATAGTTGCGGTGAGCAGTCGTGAGGGAAATACCCCCAAAGCTACGTGTTAGCCAAGTTCAGTTGAGAGTGCCGGCGGTCATTGTCTACCAATAAAAGAAAGCTGCTCCCTTTTTAAAAAATTATCTGTTGCAAAAAGCATGTACTTATATATATGTATATATAACAAAAATTTTACTTCGTTAACGTCAATGTCCGCCGGTCTTCTCTGTGAGCTTGAAGGTTAGCAGCATTATGATATCAGACCTGCACTGTAAACGCGCAGCAACAACCCGTCGATTCTCTAATGGAAAATCATTGAGACGTCAATCTCGCCGAGCGAAACGAATGTACAAAGCGAAAAAACGAAAAAGCAAAGAGAGAAGGATGTGGGTAGACTACTACTAACTGCAAATGAGGTTACAAGGCAGGTCTGAGATCAAGATAAAAACTGGTTACAATAATGAGTCTACCTGTCCGCAGCTGTCTGTGTAGACGACACAGTGAGCGTTTTGAGGGACCACTTGGGCCCCGACAGTGGCTAAGGCTGCTAAGGCGATCCACATGCAGCAAACGAGGCAGTGTTCGAGGTATTTTTTTTTTTTTTTTTTTTTTTTTTTTTTCATTACCATTTGGTCGAATTCAGTACGGGATGCACCGGAAACCAAAGTCGGCACACGACATTTAGCGTGCCCTCGGAGCACCCAGGTACATGTCCAAAGGAGTTTTCGAAATAAGGCGATGCGTCAATACAAAATGCGTTAAAGCGTTTGTTTTTTTGGTTTATTTTTTTCGTTGTTGAATGTGTCCAAGAAGCCGTCCCTAGGTAGAACGGTTAGTGTGTTGCGGGTTAATTTTTTTTTTTATTTTGTACAGATGCGAATTAATTTTGATTTGATAGAGTTTTTGCAGATGTGGAAGAGTGACGATTTGTTGTTATTATATATTGTACAGAAATCGTTGTATGTCGAAAAAAAAATTGTAGAGTTCGTAATACGCATTTATTTTTCAACCATGTACCGGGGTGTAAATTTTGTTCCAACGAAAAATGTATTTTTGATAACGAAATTTTGATTTGGTCGCAGGTGATACGAAAAGGGCATGGCAATAATGCGGCAGCAGTGCACACATAACCAAGCCAGCATTTCAAATACGTATTTGTTCCAAAATTGTGTATGCATATACGTATGAATTTACCAAATTTTTAGACATATATTTTATATAGTTTGGAATTTTGCGTGTTTCAGTAAAGTGACATTGTAAATAAACCGTCGTTCGAACAATCAATCAACCAATCGATCCGAAGTACAGAGACAGATAAAAGAGGCACACCGCGTTGGCATTGTTTAATCGGATGTAAAAACATTTCAAAATGTATGAATAAGTCAATATTATTTTGTAATATTTTATAAATAAAATAAAATTATTATATAAATCATATGATTTAACGAAAGCATACAGTCAAAAAATATGGTTGTAAGTGTATTAAATTTATTATTTGGATAAAAATGTTAACGAAAATAAATAAAGAAAATGAAAAAGTTATCTTGTAAATATTTGATTGTGTTGAATGATTTTCCCGCGACAAATGTTATTTTTGTATTATTAATATGATTATCCAGGTTTTGTAATTCGTGAAAAAGTATTGGTAAGGAATTTTCGGAAATTACCAGTACCAGGATTTTCGAAGATGCAGGATATTGGTGGATTCGTGCAAGGCAGTTAGGATCGACGATAGATTGGAGCGTAAGCATTGCGTTGTTCATAGTATTTTCATTCAGTTTCAAAATCGTGCGACGTCCAGTTGTAGGCAAGCATGAAACAGAAAGTTTAAAGAAAGAGAATGAAAGAACGTGATTCATGCAGTGCCACTATTAAATTGACTGTATAGTCTATTTCTTCGGTCGATACGGCTGAAATAATTAAAAATATGAATTGACTTTATCATGCGATTTTTTAATCATAAATGAAAAATTTGATAGCCGGCTTAAAAAAACAAAGTAAAAATTCATAATACCAGATAAATATGATTGGCATTCTTGATGACATTGATTGTGCTTGCATAAAACATTTCAATCTAATTTTATTATCTCGAATTTCAACATTTTAAATCATATTTAGAAACATAAAATTCATTTAGATTAATTAGTTGGATGAAATGTTTTGTGTAGGCTTAGAATTTCAATGAAATTTCCATATCATGCAGTTGAATAGAATATATTCGAATTTCTAGTTGTTTGAAAGTATTTGTGAAATTGAAAGTGAAATGATTAGTTGTTGTGAAGAGTGTAGTGATTTATAATTCTTTTTAACTTTTGATCTATAACGTTCTGCATACCTTAATGATTTGTCCACTATACCTTTGAGCATATTTATTTGTAATACAAGAATAAAATACTAAAATCACATTCTTATTCTTTTTACGATGCACTTATTCTATAAAATTTGAAAAGTTAAAAGTTATGAAATATACATACTAAGAAGACATAATTTTTATTGTTTAATCGAAGTAATACAGAAGTACCACATACACTACGTAAGCACACAATTTTGTTTCTAAAAAAGTTCTTTTTTACTATGTATTATTATAGACATCACTACAATATTCGATATAGTGTTCGATATAACAGATGATAGTATATACATGCGTGAAGTAAATCATAGCTTACGATGATTGTGTGAAACAGAAAAGTGCGAGAAGATAGATACTTTTAACCACAGCCAAAGCTATTTGCAGCTGCTGCTACCATGAAGAACCTGTTGAATAACCATGATTTATAGTGCTACAAACTACATTGATAATTAGCCCACATTTCTTGTTTTCTCATCGCACGTACAATGGATTATCAAATATTCCAAAAAATATATTATTTCAAAGATAAATTAAACATAGGCTAATATCAATGACTGCAGAAGTGGTAAAGCTTCGCAAGTTTAATGACGTCTCTTTATCACGCCTAATGAGCGCACGAACGTCCCGCAGCAAATTTTCATACAATACATTAGTTCAAAAAGTTTGTGAATGCACGCGCTTTAAAGTTGTTCTGTAAAATGCCAGACGTTATGAATGAATTTTTGCATTCCCGTACGCATAAAATACTAGCGGCCGGCATTATCCACTATAACCTCTCTTAGCGGGTGCGGAAACCTCAAATCCGTGAATTTATGAGCAGAGGAGCCATTTATTACATATGCGCGGCGCGCGCGCACGAAAAGCCAAGAAATAGCAAGCGCTCCACGTTTGTATTTACTTCGCGCTGCGGGCATCGCAGGTGATAAAGAGCGTTACGCAAGCTTCAGGGAAGAAGGAGCGATAAGGATGAAGGGAGTTCACGAATACAGATTTATCAGCCTGGATAGGGTATTTCAAAGCACTGCTTTGCATTGAAAAAAGAAATTATTTGTTATCGTCGTTTGATTCTCAGCGCGTGAGTGGCGACATGTTGGTTTCAAGACGGTGCTTCTGATCTGAACTCGGTCACATTGGTTAACGCACATTACCATTGCTGTAGTATTAGTCACTTTTTGTTTTCATGTTCCTTTTTTTTGTAAATACCAAAGGCATCGTTACATGTATTCTAATTTCTATGATTCCAAACAGTTCTCTCGACTGGTTCGTATGCGATGCTCTACGTTTAAAACGCAAAATTTCGTGATGCCAAAATATACACTAAGAAAAGGCTACATGTGTTCGAAGGAGCTGGAGAATATTTATAAGCAGCACTTTTAAGAAACATAATTCCCAACTAAAATTACACAAGTTAATTGTTCAAATCGCCGACCCGCAGCGGTTAAAGGAATTGCGTTTGTCTACTTTTCGTATCTGTGTTTAATCGTCCTTTTGCTCTTCGCATCAAATCTGCAATTTGGTAGTAGTGCTCCGGTTCAAGCGACACAACGGAGGTGGCGATCTTTCGATCTTGGAGGATAAGGGATGAGAGGATATTCTATACAGCCTTGTTTCTCTGGCGCACCGCTTCTCATTCTCCTCTTGCCACTTGGTTTGCGCGACTAAAGCACTGGAAAGCAGTGGGATAGAGCTGGGATTGTACTTCAGCGGTATAAACTGGGACGGTGGAGGATCGGAGGATTTATACGCGAGTATACAAGTTAGTCAGTCGTCCGTACAACGTCTCGGCGTCTAAAGCAACTAATAACTACATAATTTGAGATAGATAAAGCGACCTTGTGCTTGATCAATAAGACGAAATAATATAAACACATAGAGAAAGTTGGCAAAAAACAGTAAAAACTCGTCAAACGAAAAAGAAACTAATTAAAGAACAGCAAACTGACCATAACCATAAAATTTATGCGCAGATAATAACAGTGGGTTTGATAGTGTAAATATGCAAATGATACTTTCTCAGAAAAAAAAACAAACCAACAAAAATTACGCAAAAATCGCGAGGCCTAATGTAAGAAGGTAAAAAGTATAGTCATCAGTTCGTAGAAACATACAGTCACGCTTGTCTACTGCAATGGACGAGTGAAAAAAGAAAAAACCAATAATGAAAAACAAAAGTATAGCAAGCACTAGGTCGATAGTAATTGATAAGTAGTCGAGGATCGTTGTTCAGTGGGAAGCAGGAAGCGAGAGGCTAATATAATTATATCAGGCTAAGAGCAGTATGATATATAAGGCTGTACGTTGTGTAGACACGAAATTGTATATAATAATTATTACTGAGTGAAAGTTTTTTTATATAGCTGATGGTACTAGGATAAAAGGAAGGAAAGACTTTCTCTCATCGAGAGAAAGATGAAATAAGAAGAAGCATTAATAAAACAAATATTCATGCATTTTTCAAGCATTATTATTACAAATACTGGGTGATTCCTTACAAACCCCGCGAGCGTGCATGCGCAAAAACGCATTCGACCTTGAGAGAAGTTGCTTTTCAAAGTACGCAAATAAATCTACAGTACCAATATATGAAGACAGATGGCAAAAACCTACAGACTGCTAGGCTACAGTTCGTTATAATATTATTACGACCTACATTATAATTGCATCGTTCTAGTTCTTTAAGCAAGGTTTATCTCGTTTTCTTTTTGATAAAGTTGGTACGTAGCTTAAAGGCGTTCTCTTTCAACAGCGCAGGTCAGAATGGTATATTGTAAGAACGAATGCGCGAAGCTTTGCATCTGCATTCCCGGGGTCGCATGTATAATTTATAAATGTAGCATATTCGAGATAGATATAAATGTCGACATTATACATATGTTAGGAATCGTGTATATGTAAATATATCAGATATATAACAATGTACATGAAGAATTTAAGAAAAAACAGTACAGTACACAATAATAAATACTACTTCTCATATGCATCTATATACTTGATTATACCTCAAATTATCTTCTTATTCATTTGTTGTCTTATCATATATACTCATATACATACATCATAGACATACTGTACTAAATTATATGTGAATTTATTCGTTGCACGTGACTTTGATGCAACGTTATATTGCGTGTATATAATTTTCATATATATTAAATATATATATTCTTTTTGTATACAAACGTAAATATAATGTGTAAGTATATAATTAGTATATTTTCTTGTATTTTATTTCTTATCTCTTTAATAATCTTTTATTATGTACCTACGCTTCAGAACGTGTGTTCGTGTGCAGTGAAGTGTCAAGTGCAAGAGAAGGCACTTTCGCTATGCGTGTGTGACAAATGACTCGGTATGCCCAAAACCTTCCGACTTGGCGCTTGACTCATCATTTCACTTATATATTATAGTATTTTTTCTTTTTCAATTTAGACTCTACGATTCCTAAAGTAGTAACTAGTACGATTTTTGCACAAGTAAAAATCTTAAAGCAGATCACATTGATCAAAAATATATAAAAACACAAAATAAAACAATGATTGCGTCACATATTGCATCGAGTAATTAAAACCTTAAACATTTTTTTAACGTAACAAAAAAAATCTATAATTTAATTTTAAAAATAATTTTAAGAGCGATAAAATTTCATTATTGGCAAAAATCATTGCTGTCCACGATGGACGTAAAAACATTTGAATTCTCAAAGTAAAACTTATCACTAAAACCGATTAACTCAAACATTAAAAAAAAGAAAAAACATTACAAAGGTTTTGGGCATTAATTTAGACCTAATAAACCCTCGATTATTTTTTATATATTCTGTAGGTTTCGCAGGAACCGTATTAGTTTTTTTTTCTCCACTTTTATAAAAAAAGAACTCCTGCTCTGCAGGAGGCTAGGAATTGTTGTTGTTCGCATTATAACTCGTGTGTATGTTCCTTTCCGCAAAACCGCGCTCCGGCAATCGTTTCTCATTGTACAAGGCCCTTTCTTTCGATCAAACGCGAAAATCGACAACTGAGGCCGTCATTACGAGCAGCGTCGAGAAGCGAATGTCCTCTGGTGTCGTATTATGCGTCTCCCAGGGATCTTCGCCGTCTGGACGCCATCGCGCAATACGTTCGTATAGTCTTAATTAAACATTTACTTATATTGTGTGCTTAGGGCATTTATGGTATTACAGGCTATATACTATCACAATCAAATGGGCCTTATTAACAACTCCGCGCGACATGAAAAGCGATTCTTCCCTCGCGAACGGAAAATAGAGACGGAGAAAGTAATTATCACTGTTTTGTGTTTATATATTTACCACTATCACTTTCATTCAATGGAAGACAGAGCGGCTTGCGTCACAGTAAAACTACTCGTTGCACCGGTGTCGTACCTTCGTTATGTTTTCATTTTCTTTGGGTCTTCTTTAGCCACAGAGAGGCCGACGGTTTAGATAGGCATGCGTTTCGCTTGCTTTTTTGTGATCACCCGAGAGCGTTGTGCGTTTTTCTCCTCTTGCCGGCAGTTCGCGAAAGAGTCGCTTTTAATATCGCGAAGAGTTTCAAAGTCCCCCACCCAAGGAACAAAGGCGCGAGTGGCACTTCCGGTCACATGGCAAATAGGCCTATTTTACCTCCCGTACATTTTGCGTGTTTTTATGCATTCTTTGTCTTTGCTTTCATTTTTTTCATGACATTGTGATTTGGAGATTACGCGCAAATACCGAGGTAAAAATCCGTTTGTTCGCACGACACGCGCCACTGTTCTTTGTGGCACATTGAGGCATCCGCCGCTATACGACTAAGCTACTTCATCGTACAATGCACTTGAAATTTTCCGTACACTTTGCGACTCGTTACGTCAGTGTGCTTTCCTCAGTATTCTCTGTTTTTTTGTGTACTCCTCGCGCTCGGGTTCGCTCAATATTGCCCGAATGCTCAAAGACTCAAATCACTGGCAAGTACGTGTTTATACAAGTATGTATGATAGTAAAGTAGTTTTTTTTTCCTCAAATTTTAGTTTTTAAGTATGAGAGTAATAGTAGTGTTTATCAGTATAGTTATAGTAGTTTTAGTATAGTCGTGATTTTAGTAGCCATAATTGTAGTAGTTAAGATAATAAACTTATATACGCATCAACGAACAATGACAACACTGAATTTTTGTTTAGTTGTTCTTAACTCAACACTATCCTTTTCTTTTTCTCGAATCCGAGGCCTTTAGTCTAAGAAATCATAAAAAATACATCACAATAATCTTTCGTTAGTGCCATTAGTTTTTCTGCAACCAGTGATTGTGTGAGTGTATTTTTATTGAGTTCAGTGTTTGTTATGTTCAAGACAGACAACATGACTTCACTTTTATTATCGTCAATGTTAAGAATTTTCATTGTCTTTTTAGGAAATGTACTTGAACATAATGGTTTCTAAACTTCGACAAATGCGAAGTTTTTCGGTAGATTAACTGAACTCTCACGATTTGAATCTACGATTTCTAAATAAAAAGGATAGAATGATTGCAAAGCATAAGTGTGCCTATGACGTTTGATGCACTTATTCTCGAAAATAACAAACTCTTATTACGAACAAAAACTAACCGACGTAAAAGCTCGATTCCGCGTGAAAATTCAATTTTCGCGCGCGAGGCAAGGTGCAACTAGGAAACAAATTGATAAACGGAACTTTAACTTTGTTTAAAAATAACGAGGTAAAACCTAAAAAAAAGTGACTCGAATAATTAATTAAAACGCATAATCTTATAATTATTTTAAGGTACTCTACATTAGGATAAGAATAGACCGCAAGATTGACTCACGAAGATAAAAAAGAAATATAACATGCAAGAATCAACTCATTGTCAAAGGACAGTAAGAGGAACACTGGAAGAGAAATAATAGTCATAGAAAAATAGTAATTTATTTTTTACTTAAAAATATGAGAACTAGCGTAACAAATGTATCGAGTTCTTCAAATAACACACTGTTGCCGTATAATAAGAAAAATAATTGACATGCTCTGACTAACTAGCGACAAAAAATAATAATAACCTAAAACCTTATTGTAATCAACTTTTTTAACAAGTTCTTCAAAAATTTTATCGTAAAAATATATACTGGATTGCAGAAAGAAATTAAAAAGTTACATGCTAAAAACATAAGAAATAAATCTAAACATAAAAACCTTAACCTAAAATAGACCACTCTCATAACTGTGCTTAGAACGATATTCTATAAAAATTGTAACTTCATCTCTTAATAGTCTAATAATTAAAAACTTTAAAACTCTGTCTTCCAGGCGTTCCTTATGTCGTCCCAAAAAAAAAACTAAAAATAAAAAATAAAACGACCCTATAAATTCATACGTGCAACATGCGCGTAATTAACATCGTTTCAAATGATCCGTTAAAAAGTAATCAATGAATAAAAACGATTAAAGTTATATTTCAGCGATATTCTCAACCGTTGAAAACCATAAACGCAAAGGAAATTATGTTCGTGTAAAACGGAACTTTCAGAAACCGGTATATATTCCACGTCTTTCTTTAATAAGGCACTTTTCAGCGACGATCGTGACTAGAAAATGAAACTATTCTTTCCTTCGGAACATTTCGCATTGAAATTATCATCTTGTCCAAATATAATCATCCGAATCTCGCGAGCTTCAAAAATCACCAATAGATCTCGTGTCCATTCTTTTGTTTTTTCTTTTACTGTCGAGGGCTCAAATATCTCAACGATAAATGCAACCGACGTACGGCAGGAATCATCAGGATTCGATGATCCGTCAACCGACGACATGTGTCGACGACAACAACTCGATCTACCTCGTTCGCGTCAACAACAGCTTGCAAAGCGAAAGATTCGCGCGGCTCGCGAGACCGTCGTCGTTGGATGCCGACGCGGGCTGAATTGGAGGCGACTCGACACCGCTTACGTAGTTTTCATTTTCTTGTAGGGCTGCATTATGACGCCGGTATTGGCGGTGGGAAGGGCGACCTGAGGCTGGGCGGCGATGGTCGCGGGCCCCGCGGTCGGGATGCCCTGGGGCATGGCGCTCGCGACGCCGTGCATGCCGGGAATCATCGCGTACGGATTCTGGACGTAGGGCGATGCCTGGACCTGCGCGGCCGTGGGAATCGACGCCTGGACGTACGGGCTGCCCGGGAGCACTTGCTGCCTAACGAGCGAGTAAGGGTTGATGGGCGTCGCCGCGGGTGGGGGTCGGTACGCGAGGAGGCCCGCCGGAAGGTGGGAGCCGAGACCCGCTGCTCCGGCGGCGCTGTGAAGACCGGCCATCCCGGGGAAGCCGCCCCTGTGCGCGGCCGCGTTGTGCATGCCAGGCTGCTGCTGACCGAGGCCGGCCAGCGCCTGCTTGTTGAGAGCTACACCGGTGTAGTTGAGGGCGTTCATCGGATTGAGGCCGTAGGAGGCGGCTGCTGCCTGTTGGGAGGCCGCGGCCTGCTGGGACAGCTTGATGGCCTTCGCGTAATTCTTTTGGGCGACCTCCTTGGCCAGAGCCGCGGGATCTAGGGCCATACTGGAATGGACGCCGAGACTGTTGAGGACGTTGATGTTGGCCATGTTGGCCATGGTGTAGTTCATGTTCGCGACCGAGTTCATGTTCGCGATCGAGGCTGCCGTATGCATGGAGTTCATGCTAACCATCGTGGGAACCGAGTTCAGGCCGGCCATCGAAGTGATGGTGTTCATGGTGGCGTTGTGAGCCGCGGCGGCGCTCAGGGCATGATGGATCTGTTGGTTAATCTGTTGCTGTTGCTGCTGTTGTTGCTGCTGTTGTTGTTGTTGTTGTTGGGACGCGCTCGAGTGATTCAATTCGTGAGAGTTCTGACCGACAACGGAGGCAGACTCGGATTCGTGATTGGCGTTAGTCGACTTGCTGTCATTGGACGCGCTCGAGGGCGGAGGCGGCGGTGGATTGTTCGGATCCACGAGGATTCCATTAGCGGCGACTGCGGCGGCGGCCGCCGCAGCCTCGGCCGAGCTATTCGCCTGGTTTTGTATCGAATTTTGCACGGCGTTAACTACCGACTGATTCGAGTTTTGAGCGGGTAGGGGTGGTGTTCCAGTGTACTCACATGACACAGGCACGTAGGGCTGCTGGAGCTGCATAAGCTGCTGGTAGGTCGTGGCGCCGGTCGGCTGGTAAACCGGTACGCCCGACTTGTCGCCCGCTGCACGCTTGTACGGAACCATTCCTGGGAAGGCCTGGAAAAAGCACAAAGGCAGAACGCGCAACGATTAGAAACTGTTATTCTCTTATTTTCGAGCACATATATTTTTCTTTGTCTTTTTTTCTGTTTTCTTATTTTTTGGTCTTTTCTCTCTCTCTCCTTGGGATGGCGCAATGTGGTCCCTTCGTAAGGAGTGCTGATATAGAAAACCATTGAGAGAGACTGACTATTAAAACCTAATGGCGAATGGTAGGTTGACTGTTGTTTTTTTTTGTTTGGTCATTTTCAGTTCGTCCAATCGGTCGTATTTGGTCTGACACGAGTGTGTTACCTGGAGTATCAATATTTTTCTTGGACTCGTTTACTTTATATATATATTTAATCAGAGTTAGTGGTACAAATAAAACTCGACAAACAATTTATAAAAAAAAAAAAAACAGTCCTCGTTAGTAGTGACATATGAATGAGCGCGTCTAGGCGTATACGTATTTATGAGGTGGCAGGAAATATGATTCTATGTTTAGTCTGCACTTACAAAGTTCTCGTAGTAGAGCGATCCGACAGACTTCATGTCCATCTGCAACAAAGACAGGATCGGTTTCAACTCGTGTAGAGGAGTAGGCTTTTAGTTGTTATTGCTTTTTATTGGTCAGGACATTTGGCAGGAATGGGGCGCATTAATATATTGCTAAAAAATTGAGAGGGTACAAGGTAACATGATGTTATACATAAGTTGTGCCGATGACGCAGCTTGCAGCGACGTTGCTAAACGACGAGGCATCCTTCTTAAATAAACTGTAAAGTTTCTCCGCACATCAGAGAAAATTCATCAACAAAAAAAATCAGCAAATTGTTTCTGTTTTCTTTCAATGAAAAAGCAATTGGTAGTCGCTCGCACAGCAGTTTCAGTTCATATTAGAAACGCGCTCTTCCTATGTATGATCAGCGAGATTCGCGAGAGCTTTTTTGTCTCTTTTTTCCTTACTTATGAATAATAATGAAATAAATTTTGAATCTAAACACGGCCGATCGACGTTCGCGCACTATGCTCTACGTTATAACATTTCTATGTGAACACAACGGGATACAAGAGCTATTTACATATGTGAATCGAAAGACTTGAATAACATTATGCTTAAAAAAAATATATTTCCTCAATGATGTCAATTAGCAAATGATCGACGCAAGAAAGTAAATAGAGAACAAGTAAAATAAAAGGTGATTGAGTACAGAAGATAGACAGAGACAAAGGTGCAGCATATGTTGACTTTACTGTATTGCGAAAAAACGATGACAAAAGCAAAATCAAAAAATGTAACTTATGTCATAAGAAAGTTTATCGCTTGTTAAAGCTGCAACGAGATGCAAAAGCTTGAAAGCTGGCTTTCGTCAGGAAACGCATGACGAGTAATCGTAAGGTCATTGATTGTCACGATAAGCTATGGAAAAGTAAAACACATTTATTATTACTTGCACCGAAACTGTGTCACAGAAAATGATGTATTACTTAGGAAGGAACGAATAATACTTTAAATTACGTAAAGTCGTTATTCACGATGAGAACAGTGCTTTTAAGGTTTCGACATTAAATTAAAATAGAAAATGAGCGTAAATTTGTTATGAACAAAAGTTTTGATGTTGATCGAGGAATGTTCGTACCAAAATAAAAAAAAGCTAGTGTATGTAAGCAATCTACAGTGCTCATGGCAGACACGTCCCGTCAACGGACGACGGCTGTTACAAGAGGTGGATCAATTATATATAGATCTGTTAATGTCGCTGATTTTCTAAAAAAAAAAAAAAAAAGACACTCGGTCATGGTCCAGAGTGTCCATGAGGAGATGACATTTCACCATCACCTCGGGGTCGCGTAAGCACAACATGCATCATCGGCGCAAGCTCTTAATTACAATTATTCGATGGCCATAACATCTATTACTTATTACTTTCTTTCATATGATTTTACAATAACATTGTTGTGACAATTGAAGTTATGGCCTTCGAGGTTGATTGGAATATGACTTTACACTCGTAACTCGTATGATTTAAATGAATGTGAAGGAATAAGGTAAATGAATTGATTCGTTAAACAATAGAACAACAATTAATTAATACAATACGAGTATGAGTTTGTCAAGTTTATGTTGTATAGCCGCAATTCCGGCCAAATATATGCTAAAGGAGTTAAGATAATTTTGTTGTTTATACCAATCACTTGAAAGTATAAAATTTATATCAGAAAAGTGAAGTCACAGGTTTACAATAATTGAACAACGTCTCAAGTGATTGGTGTCGCAAAAAAATGTCAAGAAAAGAAAAATGAACAAACGTTTTTAAAGCGATCTATAAATACATTACGAGGCGTAAGCTCCGGTATGGACAACATTGCAACGATCGAACAGAAAAAAAGCATAAAAACAAGAAGGTCTCTGAAAGATATTCTTTTAGCGCGTGTCTTTATAAACAAAAGCCAATGGTGTGTGTCACGTAGTGAGGCAAAGAATACTGCATTATGCGAGCAATATAAATGTAACACTTGTTTAAAAAGGTTTACAAACTCAAAAAAATACATCCGAACTTTCATATACAACAGTTGTGACTCATCACAATGGAAACAAGAGAACTGTGTTCGTCGTGACTCAGGACGGTCTCGAACTAGAGCTCAAAGCGCGCTCGGCAGTGTATTCACAATCGCAATAACCATATTTTCAAATGAAATTTCTTCTAACTACTTTAGCGATCTTGAACACTATTTTTCTTTTTCCTTTTTTAATAACCCCAAAAAATGATTCAGTTACTATATCATTTGTACAACTCATTATACATAAACTTTTATCAAAGTACGAAACTCCCTCTTTACGTTACGAAATAATTTATAGTAAAACTATTAAAAAAAATAAATAAATAAAAAATAACCAATTATCGAATAAATAATGCTCAAGATCATCTTTCTTTTTTTTTGACAGAAAAAAAAATTGAAAAAAGCAGTAAACATGCAAAAGCCGTGGTACCATTAGCAGATCATCATTGGAGTCGCGCATCCGCTTCTTGCCGAGCTCGATGCTCGCCATATTGGCGTTCTGGAGTCCTCCGGGTACAGCGTTGGCCGAGACTGCCCCGGCAATCGGCATCGCCGTCGCCGTCTGCGTGTGAGCGAGAGCGACAGCGGCGAAGGTGTGATTTTTGGATTCAACAGAGACAGGACAGATAGCGTTTTTTTGTTCGTTTCATTTTCGTATTTTTTTTTTTTTTTTTTTTTTCGTTCGATCCGAGAAGAAGGCAGTTACATGATTGTGTGTGATTTTGCGATTCCGTATCCGCCCCGAGAAGAGAGCGTGACGTTATTTTGGTTCATTCGTCATGGTTTCGTGGATTGGATTTTTTTTTTCAGTTTCGGCGTTCGATGGCAGGCGTTAATTTGGCAGGTAGCGAAGCGCACGTAGGTTTTTTGTTTGTTCAGCAAGCATGAAGCATCGTCAGGCGAGAGGGCAAGAAGAAAATCAAAAAAAGAAAAAAAAAGACAAGTTGAGGCTACTGATATAATAAATGTATATAAGGCAGATAGAAGTTACAATTAATAAGAATAATAAAGAGTGAAAAAAAATTCAATAACGCATTAAATTAGGTCTTACACATCTAAACAAAAATTACAGAAGTATTCAAGTATATGTTTATATATACTGTATTTAATAATTTTGACTATTAATGCCTATTTATGACTAACAATTGAAGTATATATACAAATAGAAAGAGATACGTAGTCTTATCTATATCTATAAAATTAAGAAATTATATTAAAGTGTCGAAGTCTTGTTATAGATTCAATGCTAGAGGCTTCGCTAAGGGCTCTGACGCGTGCGTCGATCTCCCGTGAAGAAAGCATCTCCGTCTGTGCATATAGTTACGTCACGTATATATATAATATGCATGTATAATGCCAAAGTACACCAACTCAGATACAACAATAATTAAAAAAAAAAAGGAAACAAAAATCCCGCACTCGTATAATCATGTGATTTCAAGCTGCAATAAAAGAAACAATATTTTACAGGCATCACTCGGGGTACAACAATAGTCAACGTTCAGTGAGCTATATATCTACGATCTGCTGGAGCTAAATATATACATATTTATATGCGCTAATATATAATATTGCAATACGACGCTTAATTTTCAAGCTGCTCGAAGATTTATTGCGCCTAGCGTCGGTCAAACTGAAAAGTCAAAATAATCGTTAAAAAATCGTGTGTATGTATATGTGCAGCGCGCCGTCAATTACGGGAGGGGCAGAAAAACAAAACTGAAAATGAAAAAATGTAAACAGAAATAAAACGAGTGGTGTAATAAAAAAAATACACACCCACACACACAAACACTCTGCACGCTAAGTAGAAAAGTACGAAAGATACATAGGAGATGTGTAGAAAGAGCAGCAGAGGGAGAGTGCGAGGTCAGAGAGAAAGAGAGTGAGAGGGCAGAGACGAGGCGGCGCGGCGGTTTCGATCCGGTGCCGCGCACTCGTCTTCCGCTGACATCGGCAAGCAGCACACATACAGCTGACTTGGGCGCGTCTCGCTCCAGCGACGGTGACTTTCTTGGCTTGGAAACCTGCAAATTGCTCTCGGCAAAATTAAAGTCTGATATACATGTAGCGACGGGAGAGAGAGAGAGAAAAGGAGAGAGATGGTGCGCGACTATGTACGCATATGTATATGTATATGTATATATTTCCTCTGTCTCTCCCATGCGCGCTCTTCAGCTCCAGCTGGCAGCTCGAAGACGGGGCTTGGATAGAGAGCAGAACGCGAAAGCGCAGCGTCGTCGTATATGCTCGAAGACAAGCCCGGGCGGAAAAGAAATCTTGAGGTGAATGTGTAACGAGGAAAATAATAATAGAAACAAAGGTGAGTTGCATGGTGAGAAATTTGAAATAAATAAATTTGGAAGTGGCTCGTTCGCACGGGTAGGTCCTAATGGAGTTCCTGAAATTGGTTAAAGGTATAAAAAAAAGAAGAAATTATGTGATTTGTCCAAGCCGTCTTCGAGGTATTTACAGGCGCTGTACGTTATTTTCTTACGCTTTCTCTGTGTGTATATATTTACATATTTTTTATGTTGTTTCACGCATGTATTTTGTTCTGAGTCTGTCGTACTCATATTTTTCCATGTAATCGTGTAATACATTGTTGTTCTTTTCATAGTAGTGTAACACGACTTGCTTATATGTGGTATATATGTATGAGTGTGTGTCTACATGTGTCTTTGTGTAAATGTGCAAATAGATTATTCGTGTGATTGTGTTTGTTTGAAGGTGTAAAACGTGTACGGAACACTTGACAAACATCCAAGAGTGGCGTTGCAACCCCAAAGAGTGCATATAATTATCAGAAACGTTTTCTCGACGGAGAACAACCAAAATAAAAATGCAAATGTACTTAGTATTTTTCGTTAAAGGAAATGCAGTTGATTTAAATACATGTAATTGAATTGGAGCGAATTGAATTTCTATACATAACAATGAGTTTCTTCTTTCGCAAATACGAAACCTGGTATTGATTTTTTTTTTTTGCTCGGAAAATGAACTTTAATTAAAGAAATAAAAAACAAAACGAACGATAGAAACACAGAGAGAGAGAGAGAGGCGGAAGAAGTAAAAAAGAAAGGAAAGGAGAAAGTAGTCGAGAAAAGTGAGCTTGGCTCTACGCGATGCACCCTCTTGGAATTGAAAAGCACTTGTAGAAAATGAAACTTCCCTGCCAACAAGCTGGTCTGCCGCAATCCATGAGAGTTTTCTTCCCCTGTGTCTCGATGTGGCGTGGTCTTCCAGGCGACGTTGCTGAAAGCGTCTTTCTCTTTTTTGTTCACTTTTATTGCTTATATCCGGAAAATATTATGGTCGATCCGAGACAGAGAGATAGATGAGTCGTGTCGGTTGAGTGATTTTTTTTTTTTTTTTTTTTTGGCGTAATTGGCGTGAGAATTCGAGAAAACGAGATTGATAGATAGAAAGAGAGAGATAGAGAGAGTATACTCAAGAAGTTTACTGAATTTTGAAAAGTGGCACGCTCCTTTTTACTCGATGTTGATAATAGCACATCGACGATTCCTCTGCCGAGTGCTCCGGTGTTGAGACGTATTTCCGTAACTCGCCGTCAATTTGTCCAATTCACGTACAAGGAAAAACATAACTTCAAATGTATCGCTGGCTCGTATCATTGTTGATCACGCTTTTACCAAGAGAAAATTAGCAAAACCAAAGAAAACGAAGTATATAAACAAAAGAATAAACGAATTGAATATCACTAGTTCTTTTTAGCCAATTATTTTATACCGACAGTAAGTAATTAAATCAGTTGAGTAAGTAAAGTTAAAAAAGTAAAGTATGTTTGCTCGATAGTGTTATACCCGATGTTGATTACGTGTGTTACAAGCCAATTGTCAATTGAATTTTACTTTAATGTATCGTTGTTGTTTTTCACCCACAGCACCCATACACCCATCAGTTTGTTACGTAGCTTTATGTAGCTTTCTTGTATCATTCTCAATGAATCTTTTCATCATTAAAATTTGAGTGTAGCGCTTTGTGTGGGGCAGCAAACAGCAGCAGGGTTGATATAGCCGGGGTTCGTGCAGCACAGCTTGTCAGCAGGTTTGTGTTCGTGTATTCGTATGAAACGTGTGTACTCACTACTTTACTTTTATTTACACCTCGCATTCCCGCTCCATTCGTCTTTGCTCGCTCGGCGTCACGTTGTTGCCTCGCGCATCCTTTTTTTTAGCTCTCTTTACTCCACTGACGCGCGCGCGCGTTATCCAAACGAAGGAAACGAACGAGAACGAGCACGAGAAAACAATGAAAAAGAGCGTGCTTCGAAACGGGTATAGAAAACGAATTTGCAGAGGAGACGAGCCGTGGAAATAATTCCTTTTTCTCATTTCGACGCTAAGCGTGCAAAGAGGGAATGGATCGGGCATACGGAAAAGACTCGCAAATAGTAACAACATTATTTATACAGTTCTAGATAAAATCCGCGATCTGGTGATTGGTGTATATTGCGTCTATAGGTATATTTGCACCTGGATAGCTGCGATAGGCTGCTAGAAAGAAAGAAATAGAACAGTGGTGACGGTGACGATAAAAAGATTACTGGCTTTCGTACTACTCACTACAACACTACGATCACGGCTATGTACGTCAAACAGGATAATAGATGGACAAACACAAAAGCGACAAACTTGGGGTAAAGACTGGATAATACAGAGAGATAGAGAGAGATGGTTGGAGTAGGAAGAAACTTAAACAAGATACATAACATAATAATAATAGAATGATCACAAAATGAATGACAGAGCCGAGGTAGCCATATCGGTGACTACTGCTTTTATAAGGCAAGGATTCGAACAGAAGGTTCGTGCTCTTGAAAAAGGAAAAAAGTGTGTGCGAAAGTTGAGTACCTGAAAAACCTAGAGATGCGTTTCGTCACTCGATATAATTACCATCGGCGTAACCACTGCGCAACGTTTAGCCAATACTTTTCCATCGCATACTTTCACTGTACTTGGATACTGGCAAATATGCTCATTTATTTACATTGCATGATAAAATTTATAATAAAGACTCTGCTACGATCGGAAGAAAAGCCAAAGAGTCTTCGCAGATTGGCGAAAAGCAGCGCAGCAGCGAAAGCTTCATCGAAGCAAACCCAAAGAAACTCAATGTTAACGAGAAAGTTTGAAATGTAGTTAAACAGTTGTAAAACGGGATGGGAGACATGGAACTCTGGATTTTTTCATCATTTTATCAAATAATTTTAAAGAATCGAAACAATTGTAAAAATAGCTGCAACAATCAATGATTATTCGTATTGAAGACTTAAACGTTGTAGCTAGATCGATGGAAATAAATTATTCTTTGTATATTATATTATATTTCAATTAAAAAAGTCTACGTAAAGTATAATAGAATTGTATTCACTGCACTGAAATTGTAAACTATTAACATGCATCGTTTATAAAAAATACCACCAAGAATGCTCTTGACAATAGTAATAATTATATAAATATCTCCACTTGAATAAGACTAACTTTATTCTTGTGAATGCAGAAAAAAAAATCACGTCGATTTTGAGCTGTCAAGAAAATTACTCACGTTAATGCGTTAAAATATATAGTACCAGAGCTAACGGATAAAGGATGAAAAAAGAACTGAAGAGGAAGTGAACTGAATGAAAAAAAAATGACAGAGTGAAAGAAGAGAGATAGAAGAGAATTGAAAGAAAGAGAAAGAGATAGAGAGTGAGAGAGAGACAGAATGCATTACCGCAATGCTAGCCCGAGATTGTGTGGCCTTAATGTGGGCTTGAAGGTGCAGAGGGGGGTGGAAATAGCGGCAGGGGTCTCGATTGCATCGGCCCTTGACAGCGTCCATGCAGACCGTCACAGAGCCGTCCTCGTTCGCCTGCACCGTCTCGAGGGGGTGCGCAAACCGGCACTCCGTCTCGCCGCGTTTGCACGCCCCGCGTTGAAACTCGCGACATACCTACAGCAAGAGCGAACACGCATGGCATGGGCACTAGATCTATGGGAGCAGTTTGTTGTATTCTTTTTTTCTTTTGTGGAAAAAACAATACTAATAATGGATAATAAACTATAGTTGTCAAAGAGTTCTTACTTTATATACTTTTTTTTTACTCTTTTGGTTGCTTTACGCACGATGGCTGCACCGAGAAAAGGGCTCGGTAGAGCCAGCGCGAGAGGGCAGCGCATAAGTATTACAAGGATGGAATGGTTACACGCATAGAGTAAAGGTATAATACGTGACAGGTGATGTACAGGATAAGTGGTGAATATTTATAATTTAATTTGAAATCAACAATTAATGGGTACATGGATAAGGTTGGATGGGGGTACTGTGCACTATGTGGAATACGGGGTCATGGAAAGATTTACTTTTATGGCCTTTCGTATTTACATGAGAAATTCATCAAACTACTTCAAAAATCTTCTCTTGTCGAGTATCTTTATTGACTCTGATTAAAAGGCTCTTAAAGTTCTTTTTCATTAACAGTTAAGTTTAAATAGAGCCTTGAAATAGTCTCTTAGGCGGCTCTTACTTTACTAAAGTCTCTTTGCATACTTTAGCAGCAAATTTTTTAATCAATTCGTTGGAAAAACGATAAAATCTGAAAAAGCTTTAATATTGATTTTTGTATAAAGTTTTAAAACTCGAGTTGTCTCTACCGAACGATTTTTCTCAGTGCAGTTATATAAATACAGTTATTAAGAGTACAAAATATGTCAACGTTTTGAAATTTAGGTAAATGGCATAGTGATAGAGACATAGGTATTTTTGTATCCTACTTGAAAACAACGACATGACGAGCACCACGATATCAACTGTCATTTCTATTGTATGACTTGGCATTTCATAAAAATTGATTATCTGTTCAATATTGCTGACCGTTCAATAACGCGGCCAAAACAATCTTGCGGCGTCTATGTATATAAATCTCGTGGCGACGCGTCAATGCCGACTATATATAACTATAGAGCGAGTGTATTAGCGGCCAGATCTCGCGCCACAACATTGGCACGAAGTGAACAGGCAAGTCTACACAATATTCGACATGTTCTCAAAGTTTATACATAGTCAGGGTTAAAGGATAGGTTCTGCGTGATACAATAGCAAAGATCGACAACCTCCCGCGAAATGCATGTGCGTTGTTTAATCAGTTCCACAAATGCTCTTTATCCTTTGTATATTTAACGTACAATTGCTTCTCTGACCGTAGTAATACTAATGAGTATTGCTACGTTAATGTAGTCATATATGCTTGAAGAGCCCCGTTTCAAAAAATAAATTTAGAAAACAGAAATGAGGAGAATTTAATTGAGCTCTAATGACACTTTCTACTTGTAAACTAGAAATGGGCACTAAACTGGAAAAGCGTAACCCAAAGATTTAGCGTTCGCATGTAAGTTAAATCTGCAATCCCGAATCGCCGAAACTCTCTCGATGCTTTCGCAAAGTTGAGCAACGGGCTGGGTCAGAGAAGCAATTCCCAAGACGCGCGCGCGCACTAGTCGCTCATCGACAGGCGGGTTATTCGATCTCTCCTCGGTATTTGAAAGTACGCAAAGTCAATTAGCCGGATAATTAGGACTGCAGGGGAATGAGAGAGAGATAGATAGAGAAAGATAGAGCTAACGGCCAGCCACTAGCCTACCGAGAAATTTGCAGGTATATACCAGCAGGTATGCTGTTTAAGGTATTTTAGTTTGTGTTAGTAACAGCTTATTACGGGGTTAAAGATAGAAAGAGATACAGAGTGAGATAAAGAGTCAATAGGCAAGCAGAAACGAGGCTCTCGTTCCTCTCCGAGCCTTCGAGGAACTCGAATGCCTTGGCGCATTTATATAAGTATACATGTATCAATAGTACGCATCGAATGTTAAATTTTCGTTTCTTTACGCTTCGTATTAAAATCTGCCATAGCGCATACACTTAGGTAATATATAATATTTATACTTAAAAGCATCAGAGTATCGCAACTTCCATATTTTTTATCTTTTTTTTTCTTTTAATCAATCGGCGCTTTTATATTGCACGGCAAGGCTTTTGTTAGTTATAGCAAGAGTTAGAGAACACACAGAATTCAATATGCTCGAAGATTACACACACGTACACAGGCGAAATCGGCAAGATGGTAATCAAACGGGTAATACTGAACAATTTGAAACTTTGAAACAGCCTTTTACTAAGCGTTTTACAGGAATTGTGAACACTGAAAAAAGTATTATATATCTATATAAGCCGATGCTTTAAAACTGCAAAAATACAATAATATGTATAGATCTACTTTCGTAAATTTACTAAATTTTGACTTTGTACAATTCGACTATTTAAAAAACGAAGATTTCTTCGGAACTCTTAATGTATACAAAAGAAAAAGAAAACACGATAAATTATAGGAATACGAAAAAAAACAATTAAATACTTTTACAGAGTAGTACAAAATTAAGAATCTTTAAAAATTAGAGCAAATATCGTAAGAGGCGTTGAACCACATTCTAAGGGAAGACTCCGGGGGATAGAATGGAAGACATTAGCGTAGAATCAGCGTGTGTGAGAAAATGCAGCATGCAAGTTTCGTTTGGTATCCTTGTTCCAACCCCTACCCCCCCATAAATTTTTCTTTTAAACAGTGTCGTGTGCCATCGAATATCATCGTGTTGTAACACTCGATATTCTGTCTTTGTTTTATCAATACACTTCTCTGCTCTGGATCATCGATGTGGTAGCGCGAACATCAACATTGTTTTAGATATTATTTCATTGTGTTAATTGTTCTGTTATGTATGTCGTTTTGCTGCGTTTTTTGCGTGTGTACGTGTATATCTTTTCGAGTTGACATGAGGTCTGTGTGCAGTATTATTTATGATATGTTGTATCGTGTTTGTTTTCAAACATTTGTTACTATAATGTAGCGAGCAATTTATTTGTTTTTGTACAGTTGTCGGTATGTTTTTCTTTATTTTATCGTTTTAATGTATAACCAAACATCCTAAATTGAACTAGTGCTGATCGATATATTACACGATTGAAATAAAAATACTTTCAAGAGAAGCAATAACAACTGTAAATAAATCAACTGAAATAAAATAAATTTTTCGATTTAGAAAAGGCGATTTCTCCCAAAAATTTGTGTACAACATTGATTATAATCATTCAAGTAATCTTGAGAGTATGAAAGCTCATTTGTTAAAAAATTAAAGTTTTAAACTCAGCATGTATTAAAAAAGCATTAGGCAATTACTCTCAAAAGTCCTCGACCATACATATTCACAGATAAAAACATGACAGTATAGAATACTATATTTACCAAACACAAATACTAAAAAAAGGAAAATAAAGTATATATTTGTTAAAAATAAAAAAAAAAATAAACGTGGGTGCAGTTGAACGTGTCATTTGGTCCATGGTGTCATGTGTAGTGTAATTATGTCTTTTGGTGTGTGCACGTATCACATATATATATATATACATATATATATATATATAGAAGTACGTGTGAATGGTTAGTGTGCACGTGTGAACGATGCTCAGAAGCTTAACTCGAAACGTAGAGTATGAATTGATCCGTACGTTTGATAAATCGACATTGGATCGGTCCATCTTTCATAATAACGTGAGCGAAAAATAAAAATGCGCTCGAGAGTCAGTCAAACGAGATTACGATCAGTCAAAATCCGCTGAGCTTTATTTAACCGTGGGCAACGTCCGGCAAAATAAAGTGTGCCGCCAGCGTCGACTGCAAGTCGAAATTAAAAACAAATAGGCGCTTCTACGTTATCGGCATCCGATCACACAGGCACAGAATTGTTGTTTTAGTATGCGTGTCAGTGTATTAATATTCGTACATCTATTACAAAAAATAAGAAATATATACAAATACATGTAAAAATTCGCATGCGCTTGCTCAAAGCCCCATCTCCTCTTGCTGTAAAAATAATCACAGTGTCACTTTTGTCAAAATAATTAATTGAATTAGTGACTAATACATATACTAATTAAAATCATAAAAAACACTGCTGCTCTTATGCAAAGAGACACTACTAATACAGCAAAAATCTCAAAAAGAAAAGTAACCAAAGCGTACACGTTTTTTTAATGATATACGCGATTTTTGCTTGTTTGTAATGGCTCCTCGCACGCAAATTGCAAGCTTATATAGCTGAAAATTAATAGAACAATTATCAGCATAACTGTATAATTGACATCTCCACGTTCGCAAAACGGAAAGGTGGCAGAGATAGAGTCAGTTAGCGCTTAACTAGCTGACGTATTAAACGCGAAAGTACTACAGGAAGTAAGTTAGGGTTATTTGATCAGTAATAAGAGAGAGAGAGAGAGATAGAGGTAAGAATGTATACTCTGAGTAAGGAAATGGGAATTATGAGAAGTGTAGGAGTAGACTTTTGCGAACGAATAAATTTCTTCGTTTTACTTTTTTACTTTTATAATAAAAGCAGAAGGCTCGAGAAAGATATATCGTATGGTTATTTAATAAATTAGAATTATATTGACACAGAGACAGGTTAAGCAAATTATAATAAATTAATATTAAAAAATCTACTACTGAGCATTACACTACTTTCATTCACTAAAACGGTTTTATTTAAGTAAGTTGATTTAGTTTTACTTCTAATGTCAGATTGATCGAAATATCTGTTGTTTAATTTGATTATTGAATAAATACGTTTTAATAACGATAGCGTTATTGAATATTGTTAATTAATTATTATCTATAGACACCATTTTACCAACAATGTAAGCTTTCAAGATATTTCGATCAACTAGATTGAACTGGAAGTCGATTTTATTAATATACTGAAATGTAAACAAAAACTCAAAAAACGTGTTTGTATATAATGTTTTGATATCAATTTACAAACAGGCAGCAAGCAGTTAAAACCGATAACTTTCGAATATAAGTGATTCGAAAGTACAATTTGCGAACGCTAATATTTGAAGGATTGAGGATTAGGGATGAGCAAAATTTCATTGAAAAGGAATAATAATATCGATCTATACACTCGCAAGAAAGAAATAAACAGCTTTCGAATAAAAATTTAAATTGGCGAATTATAAAAAATAAATAAATAAAATTTAATTTTTATCTTATTAAACTAAAAATAAATTGCGTAAATTTAAATCTTATAAATATTAAAAAATTGATTGCCATTGCTCGCTGAGTTACCGAATTAATCTTTTTTTTACTTTTTCTTTCGTACGAGAAAGGAAATGCTAGCAAATCAATCTTGAATTTGTATTTTCACAAGCAAAATTAAAAAAATTATAAAAAAATACAACTTTGAAGGTAATAAACTTTAGCTATAAATAAGCATTTAATATAGCGAGAATTGATGAGACAACAATAAAAATAGTCTAAGTTGTTGTTTTAGTTTGATTTACATTCGTTTTATTTGAATTCCATCATCAAAATGTATCGAATGACCCGGTCTTAATTCAAGTCATTGCTATTACATAATCACAAATAGTGTTTATTATTACGATTATTTATTAATCATTCTCGTCGTTATTGGTAGGTATTCGTTATTCTTGATATAGTGTAATCGGTAGTTATTATTATTAAAATCAATCGAAAAATGTGGCAAACGATCGATCGATTGATCGACCTATTCATTATCGTAATCATAATAATATATTATTCATTTATCATATGAGTCAATTTCATCTTGCTTGCTTGTGGTACTTCTTCGTAACCATTTCTTTATTTTTGCATGTTCAGTTGACAATATCATATCACATTAGGCGCGCATATCGATTCTCGTTATTTTTCTTTATTTGCTCGTTTCTTCTCTTAACCTCCTTATAAATATTTTTTTGTTTATTCGTCATTTTTTTTTCGTATAATATCGAAGGGATATAAACACACGGCGTATAGTAGATACCGTTGCATGAGAATTGGTTTGAAAAGAGTCGTGGAATATTGAAACATAAGGATTAAAGAAATAAGAAGGAATTAAGGATCATAGTTATTCTTCACTTTTTGACTATTCCGAAAAGAAAAGAAGAAAACGGAAACAATCATTAACGATATAGAGAGATTAAGGAGGTGATTGCGAACGTTAGATATTTTTTACCAGTAGCAAATTTCCAAATTCCAAACTGTCGGTGATCATTTGGATAGTAAATAAAATTATTCGGGAAAATAGAGCAATGACTGTGGAAAATTGTTTATTTATTATTTCATTTCATTTTGTACATGTGGTATATTATAGTCACTTTTATTGTATAAAAAGACATTAGACATTATGTGAGGAATTTGACTTTTGCTACCGGCATTGTTTTACTGGCAATACAAAATATAAACAATCAATTTGTTTGACCTATCTACTATCTATACATATGTCCGTATGTGCGTATGCATATAAAGACGAGATGACGCACTTAGGGCGCGTTTTTTCTCCTATGTAATTCTATATGTATAATAGAAGTTACAATATTCATCGAATCAAAGTTTTTGCAATCACTGTACAACAAATAAAAAATCATTCCGAGTATATAAATATAACAATTATATATAATATATTAGTATCTTATATCAATATATAATAGGTACTTAAGTAAGTGCAAGACCATTCGAATAAAAAGTCAAATTACAACGATAATGATATAACAATTCACTAAATGATGGAAATAATAGCGCTAATATTAATAATAATAATAAAAAATATAATAATAGTGTTGGTTACTATAATTTAAAATCACGAATGACTTTTTAATATCATTACTAATCCACGTACAACCGAATTCTAGGTCTACGTGTAAGTCGATTGCGTACCATTTGATTCATTGAATGTGATGCTCGCACAAGTCAAATATAAACTATTCATTTTTCATTCTTATCTCATTTTTTTTCTTCTTCTTTCTTATCTTTGTCTAACACCTCCACGAAAACCAATTGTCCTTAAAAATTTCATTCTCTATACATGGCGGGAGGAATTGTAAAATCTTAACTTGCCATGAGTTTTACATTTGGACGTTTGGATGGGAGAAGTATGGGACAAACTTGTTTTCAATCGCGTTTCCATGTCTTATCATACTATTTTTTTCTGATTTTTCTTAATTACTTATAGTTTCTCAATGTTCTCTAGCCACCGCAATCAAAGTATATATAACACTACTACACAGTCGCCCATCGCACTATATTACTTTATGCTTTTTCATCATATACCTTCCGTCATCGCATCGCAGTTCCTCCAGTACACAATTATATAATATCGATGGCTGATCGACTACTATATCCTAGGCTTAGTTATCATATACATTATCGTCTTTCGTTATAATTCATATTTTTTTTATTTTTTCGTCATTTTCTGCCTCTTTCTTAAGAAAAGTCACAAGGATCGTACCGACAACGGGGGCTGCGAAGCGAGGACGGAAGCGAGGATCAGGAATTCTTTCTTTCGTTATTTTTCTTTTTTCATAATTTTCGGGAATGTCTGTGGGAAATGTTTGCAATCTACGTCAGTGTGCGCGCGCACGCGAGGCTACGTTCTCCATCTATTTCCGATGCCTTCTTCTCCTTCCTCGTATAGCTCATTGTCTCGAGCGTGTTTCTTTTTTTTCTACCCCCGTCCCTCTTTATCTCCCTCCTCTTTTCTTTCCTTTTTTTTATCCCGCCGGCTGGTTTATCGCGCTCGATCGATGCGCATCGCCACCGCTGACGCCGAAAAAGCTCGCCGCTGCAACGGTGCATCCACATACGTCCAACGCAACGTCGCGCGCGCGCGCGTATATTTCGCCCTCGGCGCGTCATTATTCGGCCGGCGCGCGATTTTTCATCCCCCCAAGAGCGCGCCGCTGCTCTCTTCCATCTCTATTTCTCGCTCGCCTTTTTTTTATCCACGCCACGCAGCTTTCCCTGGCCCTCGTCGCGCGCGGTACCGAAAAATTCACGGGTCGCTACCAACAGTACCCACGCAGAGAGAGACGCGCTTCCACGTACACGACGCGTGCGAGGCGAAACTTTTTTCGCTTCTCCCCCTCTCTCGGCCGAAAAAAAATCCGAGCTCGCTCATTCTCTGTCTTTATCTCCGTCGCGCTAATCGCGCCACGAACGAACGAGGAATATCCTACGATAAAAAATATACTCTCTTTCTCATCGGCTCTTTCACTTTCTCACGTTCTCTCGCGCGATCTCTTTCTCTCCCGCACCCCGTCGCTCATTTTTACTTCTACCCGTCGCCCGATCATTACTCGTTCCGTTCACCGTCTCTCGTATATATTACGCTCGCGAATATCCGACGCACGACTGCGCTCGCATGCATCAGAGGAACGTATTCCGTTTAGAGAAAAACGCCTTTTTTCCATCCTATATATATTTGTATATATAATATGTAGAATTGTATTGAACCTTCCAAGTATATATATGTATACTTAATAACCGCCTACGCGATTACGGGGCTAAAAACTCTTCCCGTCCTTATTCACTCTAACCTATACGTCCCAATGCAACGGTTCCTCGTTTCCGGTCCTCTATACATGGATGACCCATCCTTCGCAAACTCTAATAAGACTGCAAAGTCTCTACGTCATTCTTATTACGATTAAACCTTATATGCAATTAACGTGTTACGTATTACCTTTTATATAATCGTCTATACGCGAGTATTAGTGGGTTCACGTCGAGCCGCAAACTCTCGCGCCGCCTGACCTAATCGTGACTCGTACTACTGCTACACTTGGCCTCGACGTGTAACTCACTTTCGTCCCTTACACCCGCGGAATCACGCAAATAATGTATATAGTCAGCGAGTCGTTGTTCCTTGTTTGTTTTTTCCTTTTTATCGATTTACGCGCCGCCGCGAGTAAATAAACCAAGTTTTTATGTTAATCGTCCGTGTCCCGTGAGAAAAAACAACACACTCGAGCAAAGCTTTAATTCGGTCACAGTCGTTATAGGGAAAATGCGCTCGCCCAGCCGCGGTTTCACGTGTTTTTTTTTCAATTTTCTTCATTTTCAACAGTAGGACCCGTCTTAATCCCGTTATTGTCCTAACGTCCCGTGTAGTTTTCTGGAAAAATCACCGAAAAATGAAAGTATACAGCTGGTGAATAAAAAGGGTGTCCCACTAGGAAAGAAAAGAGCGGGAGAGAGCCGGCGCTGCTCAGCCGAGAGTCGGCTACGTGCGGACGTAGATGGGCACGTAGGGCCCCTCGTAGTAGGCGTGCACGTAGACGAGGTTGTGGAGGGGATTGTGCAGCGCACCCGGGTGGGGACTGTGGCCGAAGGCGGCCGCGCCCTGGCAGCTGACCGCCTGGGCGGGCAGGCTCGAGTGGCCGGTGGGCGAGGGCGACTGGTTGTGGCTGTGCTGACTGCACGGCGAGTGCATCGTCGTGAGGACGGGCGAGACGCGGCTCGGTGGGGCCGGCGAGGGCTGGGCCTGGGGGCTCTGGCCGCCGGCCGGGTCCCGCTGCGCCGCGCCCTGGTAGCAGGCCTGGGGGGGCGAGGGCGCGTGGCCCGCCCGGGCGGCCGCCGCCGCAGCAGCGGCAGCCGCAGCCGCGGCCGCGACCTGCCGCATGTAGTTCGCTGATGGTAGACATACCTCGAGCCGGTCCGTGCGGGGCATCTTCTGCGGCATCGCCACGGCCTGCTGCACCACGCCGAGGGGGTTGCCGACGCCCGTCGGGTCGGCCGGGCCCATGATCGTCGGCATGATGGGGCTGGGCGCGAAGTACGGACTGTACGTGTTGCCGACCTGCGGCATGCCCGCGGTCAGGTAGGGGTTCGTCGCCTGGAACAGAGCGAAGCAGAAGGGGAGACGGGAGGTAGGTGCGGGACGAACCCGAGTGTTAGTTGGCCGTCTCTCCACGTCGAGCGCTGATAGCTCATCTTATCATCTACATTAATATTATGGGCTTAGTATCTAGGTGGACTTATGTCTATGGGCCGATTCTGGCGCCCAGCTTGTTTTGTTGTGTGCCGCCAGGATCGGCACGTGTATGTTATTGATACGTAATACGAGGCCATCGTTTTTAAACGCGATATTTCGCGAACCTTTAAATATTTTCGTTCCTTTGCGTTGAAAAGCTAAACGCGCAATTATAGCTAATTAAACGATCGAGAGAAGAGACCGTCCACGTCAATCGAGCGCGTACGAGTGCGCACTAAATGAATGCCACTCCGAGAGTCCGCGAGCGCCGCGGTAATTAAAGTGAAGCGTTATTTGCTTCGGACTCGAACAGCGCGACGCGTCAGCGACAAAGCAAACAGCGCGCGCTGACGATTCTATCTTCGTCATGCTGACAGCTCCGAGTGTGCCATATTCATAATAAACATTATCGAGCAAGATATAATATATACACCGAAGGTGCGTGTTTTTGTGTGTGTATCCCCAAAAAGAGCCGGCAAAAATAATAATAAAGACGCGTGTGTCATGCGCGCGTGCGCGAACCTCGGATTAGTCTCATTTGCAAGTCTCTCGTTCGTTCACCCTTTTCCCGCGGCATGCTGAACACTCAAGCGCGCGTTTCGCTTCATATTACATATACACACGCACGTGTATATATAGATACTCGGCAGCAGCTAATTTCCACAAGCGAAGGTAGTTCATTTCAAGCGTAACTGAACGAGGGTGCGCAACAATAATATTGAAAATAATTTTAAAGTCGGAAACTGAACGGCGCGTTCTCGGGGGATGGGGCGAGATAGAGAGAGAGTGCGCGGGAAGATTAAAATACTCGCTGCTGCTGCTGTGCTGCATCCGGCCTGATGAGCAAAAATCGGACGAGAAAAGAATGGGGGGTGGGGTAAAGGATAGGCTGGAGAGTGAGAGGGAAAGATGGATGCCGATGCATTGAGTTCGGATAATGCGAAAAAATGTATATCTCTCGGTGTGATCAGTGCTCGAGCATTCGTTTTCTCTCGTTCTCGGCCCATCCCCCCGCGGCGCCGCTCAGTTTCCCTATCCCAGTACAGCGTATTAAAGGAAGCTTAGATATCGATGGCGCTGTAATTTTAGCCGCTCGTTTGTATACATGTACATATATATGTAAAAGTATTACATATTTATTTTTGCGTGTAATAAAAGACAAACATCACAATCATGCAGAAAAATACTGGTGTGCTTCCTGTGTGCCATTCAAACGTCAAAGATTCGCAAGCTTCCGCTCAATCGAGTACTAACTACGAGAAATAGTCACTTGACGCAACGAACTCTATCGTTTAATCGTGCATTTTTTATTTACAATATAATGTTTTTTGTTTACTAGAAAATCGATACTCAGAGGAATACACTCTCTAAAAATGAATAACAATGAATAAGTGAAGAGCCATCACTATTATGCTGCATATAAATGAAAAAGAAAGTCTACTTATACTTTAGTGAATATTCACGAGAGAATTAATCAATTTTTTCACTCGTTTGCACCAATGAGCGACTTTTCAGTCCCACATTTTTAGAGAGCATATAGCCACCAATACACAGATTATTATTTACGAGGTCGTTGCGTACAAGTGCGTCGACAAAAAAAAAACTATAAGAAATCAAAAAGTATATTTTCAAAAAACTATATATGAACGAAAAATAAAAATAAAAAAAAAAGTATAAGTCGATATAAAATTATAAAAAAAAAATTAGTAAAGGCCAAACCAAAACCAGGAGTTACCATAAGAGCGTGGGTAGCGAGCAGTTGCTGCTGGATTTGCTGTTGAAGGTGCTGGTGTGATGGCGCAGGAGGTTGGGCCTCCTGTGTATAATCCGCCAATGACGGGTAATTGGAGAGAGAACACACCAACAATCAACCACAACCACGAACGAGCGCACCACAGCGGCAAACATGGGGGACAGACAGGCAGTCATACGTGTATTATGGGCTCGATGTCATCACGTGGCACGTAAAAAAGTAGGTGTGACAGAGAGAGAGAGAGAGAGAGAGCATGGCAGGAGAGAATACGCGCGCGCGATAATTATTTGCACATTAGGGACGGGAAGGTGGTGGTGGTGGTGATGGTGATGGCTAATGTTAATGACTTTCTCGCACGAGCCAAGTGGTTTTTCGACGAGCCGCACGAGCGCACGACGCGGCTATTACGAAATTTAGGTTCTGGCGTCCGAGTTTGTAGCAAGTTGCGCGACACGTATATGATATGCATGTTTGCTATTTATAGGAAAACGCGTAGCGATACACTAACACGCATAGGTATATTGTTTTAACTAAAATTAAACCGTTATTTTCTCTGCATTTTACTCTCGAGCGAATTCAATTGTTATTCCAAATATTGCAATATCTGCGCCGTTACGATTGACTGAATAAACCGCCAGCCATAAAACTTTAACCTCCACTTAAATCAAAAGCCCCGTAATTACGTATTCGAACGTACAAAAGGTGTGCCCAGCTTTACAACGCGTCGACCATATACTTCTCGGAAGCTTATTCTCTTTCTCTCTCTTGCTTCGTTCACGTCTTTTTCTCGTTTTGTTGCACCGCCGCGCCGTCTCGCCAGCGTCATCTCTTCTTCATCCCACCTTCTCTCGCGCGAACGAGAGAAAGAGAGAGAAGAGTGTGTGTGTGTGTATGTGTGTGTGCCAAGGACGCGCGCTCGCGCAAAGATTTTACGAGCCTCCGTCGCGCGCACCGCCGGAGGTGATAACGAGCTCGGAGCTAAGAAAAAAAAAAATATTGGACTCGAGTTGCCGCATCGCCGGTTAATTAAGTACTTTTCTGCTCGTACGCGTATAAGGGCGTGTTAATTTTTCAGTCGAGGAGAGGAGAGAGACTCTTTATGCATCGTTTGCGGCAATGGTACGGGAATTTATATCGCGGGAGTTATGCTTTTTTTTTGTTGCCCGCATGAAAGCCGAGACGCGCGTCGGGCTACTAGAGTGCAAAAAAACGCGCGCGCGGCTCTTGGCATCTTGGCGCGTACCGGTCATTAGCATTTTTGAGTGCCTCTGTGAATGATCGTCGCATAATAATGATGAAACGAGTCCGGAGCAGATCCACGCGATATAGCCGAGACATATATACATATATCTCGTGAATGGCGAAATTCAAGAAGGTATTGTGTTGTCTTTATTATTCTTTTGTGTGGTGGAGCCGAGGGTCTGAGAGAGATGTGTATTGTGGATCTGCTGCGGCCGCGTGTAAATACTAAAGATTTGCGTTTGAAAAAAGCCATTACGCAATAGATTCGAGAATAGAATGACACTGAAAAAGAACATGCGAATTACGGACATATTATTTACTTTTTTAATGCATTCCATTGGTACAACGAGCGTTCGCTTACAAAATTCAAAATATATGGCATACTTTTGAAAAGTCTAAGAATCAACATCGGTTATATTTAAAAACATCATTTCCATAAAAAGACTTTACGCCAGGTGTTGCTCAATTTACAACATATTATGTACATGCGATGTTTATTCTTGAATCAAAAACTACGATAAGGAACGTTCGTCGCATCAAAAACTACGTGAAAATTTTGCTATATGAAAAAAATTCGAATCACTAGATGCTCATGACCGAAGTGAGTGTAACAAATAGAAAAAATACGAACGAAAAAACAAGATAATATACATATTTAAAAGAGAACAAAAAAAAAAAAAGAAGAAAAATAGTTACACATTAAAAAGTCAAAACCGAGTATATATAATAATCGAAAAAGGAAATTAATCCAAATGGCGAGTGAATATATATATGCTTTGTTAGATAGTGACAAAGGTGTGTGGAGATTAATTCATTATATATATATAAAAGCGATGATGCGCATAGAAAGAGGTATATATGTATAATAATAACAACAGTAATATAATAGAATCGCGGCGACTCGTAACGCGTCGGTTATTATTATAACAACGAGAGCGCGCTGCTAGTGCGGAGTATATATTATACATTGTCATATACTCAGCGCTAGCTCGCGCGTGTATTATACGTTTATGTGTGATGCGTGTGTGCTTGTGCGTCTACAGTTGGCTATATGGCGTACGTACCACTGGGGGAACGATGGGCTGGCCAGGGCTAAGACCCATCTGTTGCATCAGGGCGTTCTTCAGCGCCAGGTGATTCCGTCCGTTTATCAGGAGCTGGTCCTTCAGGTGCTGTGGCGGATGGAAGTACTTGCACGGCGGCTTCTCGCGGTTACACCGGCCCTGCAAAGCGAGAAAAAAGAAGGCTGGATTAGCACTTGACTCGAGATATGTGGGTGAAAGCTGTAAGTAAAGGCTTGAGTGGCTCTGGCTCGGATTAGGGCTGTTTAAAACGAGTTTAACCTCTGACGAAGTCGATGTTTAAAAAACTTTTCTTATAGTAATTAATAAGTATTTAAGATTTTTTAGATCAAGGGGGCTGGGCTATTGCATAATATTAAACATGAAAATATAATGAAGAGTACGATATTATCGCAATAAAGTATATTTAGGTTCGCCCTATTAATAATTACGTTGTTACATTATAAAATCTCTGTTTAACATAATCTGACAAAGGCAAAAACCACAATATATCACGCAAACAAGAAAGATAATAAACAAATACTCGAGTCTGACGGAGTATATTCATGATTCGCGTTGTTATTGGGAACATATATGCGAGGGAAAATATTCCAGTAAAGTTGATTAAAAAAATATGGAAAGTGTGTCTACATACATTAAGCGGAAGACTCATGTGTGCTCAGGTATGCGAAAACACACTTTCCGCGTTATTTAATCAATTTTGACCTCGTTCTCTGCCTCTCCCTTTAGCCCTCCGAGAAAACGAGGGTACACCGTCGTAGTCGACGACGACGACGCCGAGATTTTATTTACAATTCAAATTTGGTCCGCTCCAAATAAAACTATAAATTACCCAACTTTTCCCCCACCACAGGCGCGCGTGGGTCTATGCTTTTGAAAATTCCGCAGCGCGCGCCGAACCCAATCTCAGCCGTTCCACTGCTACGGCGAATCGAAATTGCGCGAGACAACGATTTTTAAAAGGATTAACAAAGTAAAGCGTAAATATCTCTGCCTTTGTATAGGACACGGGCGCAAATTTGAGGAGAGACGTCGGCCGGGCGCCGCGTGGAAGAAAGGTCGCTATTCCACGGCAAAACGTATATATAGCGCTATCTCGCTCGCGCGGGCGCTTCAAATATTTATCTATACTTCATAGTGATCTCGGGAGGGCGCGAGAGACTTCAAAGGCGAGCCAGCCGCGAAACTCAGCTGCTGCTCTCCCTCCCTCTCTCTCCCTCTCTTCAGTTTGCAAACTGCGCGCGCGTCGTCGCTATATCCGTGGACGTGCCTTGGCGCGCGGCGTCGTCGATCTCGCAATGCAATTTCAAGTTTGAAAGACGCCGAGGGAGCGAGCGAACGCCGAGGGATGGTGTGCCGTTGCCGTTGCTGCTGTTGCTGCTGCTGAGCTAATAGCGCGTCGATTCAAATTGAATCACTCGCTCGCTCAGCCGCGCCGGGCCGAAATTAGCCTCGTTATTGCCCCGGCACTCTTTCGACGCGTTAATCTTGACTCTCTCGCGCGCGCTGTGTAGCCGTCCCGCGTGCTCAAGAGCCCGAGAGAGCTAGTACACGCGGATTAGTCGACTTACGCGCGCCTCGCTGCCGAGATGAAAATCTCATACCAGCCCGCGCGCGAGCAGTCGCTCAGCTCTTTCCGACGCACTTTCTTTGGGGAACGAAAGAAATAAGAGAGAAGAAGAAGAAGAAGAACGACGTTCGCTCGTGCGTGTTGAAAAATTGTGTACCGCCGAGTTTCCTGCTGTTGCTGCTTCTGCGAGTTTCTCATTTTTTCGTAAAAGCGCTAGCGAGGAAACAGGAAAGTGTGTATGGAGTCCCGGGCAAACTTGGAGAATTGAATCAGCAGGGGGAAAATTTTTCAATGCAGTGCGCATATATGAAAAATATCGGATGTATTGAAATATTTTCCAATAAGTAAGAATGGGGCTTTGCAGCGTAAGTTCGACTAAATTCCTCGGATGCGCGCAGCTCCAACTTTTTACAATTTTTCTCTATACTCACTGAGAATCCAAACAATGTATACGTGTGTTTCGTCTGTCAGTTTTTAAACGTATTTACGATAGCCAGGATGTTTGTCGAAAATGGAATGGAGAATTTTTCAAATAAATTCGTGCATAAAAGACACGGTAGAGTTTATTTGAACTTACAAAACACAACAAAACCACATTAATTACAATTCAAAGAGAAATTTCACCTCCGGAGGAAAGACAAAAGAACCTGCAGCAAAACGCTATCTTTCATCCACTTTTTTTACAGATTATTTGCAAAGCAAAGTGCTAAAGAACCGCAAGGAATTCGCATCCTCCCACAATGCTCTATTTCTTTCTCTCTGCAAGCGCGCGTAAACAAAGCGCTTTAAAAAACATTCGCCGCGAACGCCCGAGAATCCAAAGAATCCCGTAAAGAAAGGCGAATAACATTATGAAGAACAATCGCCGTGAGATAGCCCCTCGCGCAGCTACTAATTAAGATCCAAACAATGTCAATTAAGCTAAGATAACGAAATGGCAGCAGCAGCAGCCGACATCATTGCCATCGTGGATTATCTTTCTCGCGGCAAAAGCTCCGTGAAGCCACGGCCCGAGAATATAACGTTGTGCACAAGTTGCAGCGCGAGCGCCAACTCTCAGACACGGCTCAAATATCGCCTAATTAAGCGCATTCGAGAGTTCCCCCTGTTCAAGGAGAATAATGGTGTGTATATACCTGTGCTAGTTCGTCTCCCTTCTCTCTTCATCTCTCTCGCTCTTTCTTCTTCTCTTGGTCTCGCCGGCTCTTTCACCTGCTACTTTTATACCTCTCGCTCTCGCTAGCTTTTAATGCTCATCAAAAGAACAAATCTCGTGACACTTTGTTCCCGTGTTAGGCTCTCTCTACTATTCAACTCCCGAGTATGTTGTGTATTTCGAGTGCGGTAAATGGGTCAATAAGAAGTTTGATATTAAAATCCTCAATCAGCTTTTTAACGTTTATTCAAATAAAGTTAATTACGATAAAGTATTTTATAGAACATATTGACTGTAAATATTCCACAATCGGTCTCATCAACAATGCAATTCAAATAGCCACTAACTATCGTTAGATTTACACTACTTTTTGGGTGGAAAGCAATTACAAAGTGTGTAAATTTCCACAATGATCAAATCTCGATAATGTGTAAACTTACAAGCTCAAATAAACAAATTTAACTGATGCAACTTGCAATCCAATCTATGAAAACAATAAAAGACAACCAAAAACACGTTCCCCATTCTGCATCTATGTGCTATTCCAACCTGATGTACCCACGCAACCAGCTATTGTTGCGCTCAACAGATTCATCTGTCTCACGCGATCTCTCTCTCTCCCTCTCTGTAATAACAAGCAGAATTATGCAAATACATGGCGTATAACGTATATCAATGGCCTGCGTATTTATAACATAAAGAGCGAGTGAGAGAGAGAGAGAGAGCTCATGCGCCGTTACGGGCCACAGCTCGTATCTGATTTAAATAGATGTTCATAAAGCAGCGCTCGCGCGCACACACACGTCCCTCTATCTGTCTGGCTTTCCGCCTCGAGCTACGCGCGCGCGTGCATATATAGAGAGAGTGAGAGCCCCCGGAGTTCGCGAAACGTTTTAACCCAATTTTGAGCCTCCGGGCGGCGGCGCGGTAGCGCGCGTCACGTACCTATATGACCGTCGGGCGCTTATTTATGCGCATCAGCTCCCCATTAGGCGCGTGCGCGCGAAGGGTTAGCCTCTGATAATAAATCAGTAATAAACTCGCCGTCGGATTAACGCGGCTATCTCGCGGACTGTCGCGGTTTCTTTTCGCCCGTACGCCAGGCCAGTTGTTGTCTGCAGGCTGACAGTGCTAATTGTCGTTCGCGAGTTGCGTGCGCGCCTGGCGGTCGTACCCGGCGGGGGGTCGCAAGCTCGCGTCAGATAAGGGATGGAATTTTCGGAACTTATCATTGGGAGCATCGCGAGTGGAGCATACGTGTGTCGAGGTCGATTGTTCTTTCGGATTTTTCGAAAGTATGGACAATTTAAAGTGAAGAAGTAACAAGCTAAATTTTATTATTTTTAATGGTTAAATGGAATTGAAACAAAATGTAAATAATTTAATGTTGGTTAAAAAAACTGAATCAGAACATTTAGCTTTGTATATCGTTAATTTTGTTTAATATTGAATTGATAAACAACTTGTAGCTTTTGTTGATATTTAATAAATCTTGATTAATAAAGTCTATAATACAAAGCCAGGTTTATCATCAACAATTAAAAGTTTGAAATAGTGAAGTGCATATTATGAAATGGTAGTGGGTTCTCTGCTTTAATTCCAATATAAAAGCCCACTCATATTTTAGAATAAAATGAAAACAAATAAACTCGTTCGTTCATTCAAAAGTTGAAAAAATATTGGAAGTGAAAAAATGTGGAAGTAAATAAAAACGTGTTTATTTAAATGCCGAAAACACTCTTAAATACGCATAAACAAATTCTACAGAAGTGAAATGAAACATTGATTTACGTACTTTTATTAAATCCAAATGCAAACACAGGCTCAAAAATGGAAAAAAAAATTATTCCCCAATTAAACCAACTCCCCGCTTCAAAAGAACTTTTTATTTTCATTCATCTCTTCATCAGTACCTTCATAATAGCGCATAATGAATCTCTCTAAAGAATCATAAATTCCGAGACGCACGGCACACGCGTCGAACCTCTTAAGACACGCTTAAGCAAGAATATAGCCTTGTGCAACTACTACACGCCGCTGCCGCCGCAGTCTGGGTTTGATAAATTATCAACCTCTCGCCATCAGGGGTGTGTATGAGGCTTTTAGAAACGTTTTTACTTCATCGCTCGCACGAGATGTATACGAAGAAGTATAACAACACGGCAGAGAGCGAGAGAGGTTTTCCTCAGGCGAACGCTCAGCTGCTGTTTCTCTCTCTCACTTTCTCTCCCTTGTCGGCTCCGACGCTTCGCGTTTTCGCTCCCACGGCGCGCGCGCAGGAGCTTGATTATCGCGGCTGAACGACACGATAATTGGGATCAAGATTGATCGTCTTTCTCCAGGAGCTTTCATGCGCGCGTGCGACGGGGCCAAAAGGAAGAGAGATTGCGGAGGCGTCCGACTGCTCTCTCGGCCAGAGAGCAACGGCTCTAATTCTTTTCTGCGCGAGAGAGCTTGGAGTAATGTGGAAATGCGAGTAGATAAAACGCTTTCATAAGCTCGCGCCTTAATAAATATATAGAAATATACGGTAATTTGGTCTGACTATACTTATCAATATCTACTTGCACATTCTGTATATCTCTAGGAATTATATTCTTTCAAGTTTATAAACATATATAACAATGTTCACATGGGTGTAATAAAACAAAAACATAAATAAACTTGCCCAACGTTTTCCCTAAATCAAATAATAAAATAGGAGTATAGCACCTAGAGCCCGGCATGTCGTTTCGAAAAAAAAAAAAATCTAATACGATCCCCGTAAGAGCGATAAAACTCCCCGAAAAAGAAATCCCCTTGTAAAGGTCCGTAATAAAGCGAGACGTAAGCCCAGCGCGTTGGGCCGGTCATATAAATTTCAAAATAGATTCCCTCGCACTCAAGCGCGGCGGAAGGCCGACGCAGCCGCAAAGTTAAGCGCGCAAAAAATATAAGCGCGGAGACGACAGGCCGCAGCAGTCAACTGTGCGAGGTTCTCTTAAGGTCGGTGTCAAGCGCGGCATCCTTCTTCTTCCGTTAAAATCCGGCGCATCTTCTTCGACGGTGGTTTCGCCACGCGTCGGGGGCAACACGATCCTTCAGGATCCTCGTCGCGTTAACCCCACTTTATAACCCTACCCGTCGTCGTCGTCTTCCGCTGCCACCACGTCACGAGCCATCCGATCTAATCCTTTTGCGGCCCTATACTCTTTCTCTCCCTCTTGTACTCTCATTTTCCCCGCGCAGGCGCCCGCGTGCCCAGAGCCCCGCGAGATTACTAGGATTTGCGCGTAGATTTGCATATCGATTTTTAGAGGAGGAGGAGGGAGAAGCGCCTCGTGGCAAACGGCGCGCAATTTGCCTTAATTTCGCGAGACTACGTAGTTTCCGCCCGCCTGCACGCAGCGTTGCAACACGGCACGGGCAGCAGCAGCAGACTGCTTTCTCCGCCTTTCTCGCTGTAAACGCCTGCTGTACTCTTTTGATGGAAGAAGGGGAGTGAAAGAGAGAGGGAGTAACGGGATACGCGTGGGCGCTTCTAGACTGAGGTCAGCGCGATGAAGGATTTTGGTGGGCGAGAAGAGAGCGGATAAGCGGGCTTCTTTTGCGGGGATTTTCGAATTAATTTGCAAAATCGTTTTAATTGACCGATGATCTCGAGAGACGACGCGAGGCTGAATTTTTTATTGAAAATGCGCGCGAGGCAGTAAAAAAGCTCGGCAAGAGTGATGGCCAGCCTTCAAAAGGAAATTAATGATCGGACGTTAAAGCTTTCAGGAAAAAGCTTTTACTACTTCGACATGTATTATTAGTTTTTATTATTATTGATTCACCACGGAGTGAAATAGCTCTGTAATACCTTTATAGGTTACAACGAAAAGTTATTTTTCAGCATTTGTGTATCGTATATTTATACTCTTCGAAATGATTTGTCAGTTCATCGGATACAATTGAAATTATTCATAAATTAAGGTCACATTTTAACCTTTGAATTAACAAGCGAGTACGATATTTATTTTTGTACACTCTGTTTCTCTTCTTCGATAAAGGAACATTTAAAAATAAACAGGTCTCTCCAGCCAAAAGGAATCGAAAGAATTATTAAATATACCGCACTAAAAATATCGTTCAATACCGCTACTTTTACTACCCCCAAATAACCAAAGCGAATCCTCATTCTATACTTCCGTCGCGCCACTGAAAAATCCCGAATTTCCATCCTCTCACTCACTCTCTCTCTCTCTCTACTGTTGGAAAATTTATCGACATCACCACAGCTCGAAAAGCCAAGTCCCCCATCAGGCGCGCGCACACGTGCACTCTCCCGCCTCTATACTGGCGAAAGAATGCTGGAAAAGCGTTTTTCCCCCTCTGGCGCGCACTAGTCTCTCTTTCTCTCCCTTTCCCCCATAATGGGATCGACAACAGGCGCCCGCGAATATAAGCACGCGAGGAGGCTGAGGGAGCGGAATGTGCCAGTGGCAAAGGAGAGACCACGTGGTGCGGTATAGGGAGAGTAGATTTCGAAGCGGCGATAAGGCCAAGATTGCGAACTGCCGAGAAAGAGAGAGCAAGAAAGAAGGAGCGAGTACTATGCGAGAGTCTCCTTCTCCTGCGTTTGCCCGAGAGCTATTTCTCGCGAATTCGTGCCCTTGAGGAATTTTTCCGGTTTTCGCGCGACGCCTCGGCCACAGGAGGGAGGAGAGAGTCTCATAATTGAAAAGATTGGAATTCGACGCCAGTCGGATGTATAACCGTATGTGTGTGCGTGTGCGAGGCTTGGAGTGATGGATTTTCACCGAGGAATTTTAAGTATGCGTTGCCGCGGGTGCGAGATGTGTATTGCGTGGGGTGAGTATTGTCGGGACTAAAACGGTGTTTAATATTCCTCGCGAAATTCAATCCTCGATGCTGCTACAGCCCCATCACGGATCACTGATAATGTGCCACGTGAGTAATTATTCGTCTGCAAAATATTTTTTGCATAATGTTAACTCGTAGAGGTATAACTCAAACACGTTTTACAACATAATCATAGGGGACAAGAGGCATGAAATTTTATTAAAACATTCGTCAGGTATGACATAAAAGAGCAGTGACATAAAATTGAAGGGAAAGAATGAGGGGCAATAAAAAAGGGACGAATTAACAAACGACTTTTCTTCGAAATCTCTTTTCGTGACGAGAAGGCGGAGGATGACACGTGCGCGCATCGGTCGGTCCGTCGCGAACCAAGTTAAAACTTTGGTGAAATTGGCACTTGGCTCTTGTTTCATCAACTGCGCGCTACTAGCTCTACACCAGGATTGTCGGGATTAAAGTGGACCTCATATCGCCGGGACAAGGGCGCGAGCAAAGGCAGCGTTACGAGCAATTTTGGTGTCGGCGCTCGAACAGTCGTAAAAGCGACATTTTTGCCCGAGCCAATGAGACGTCGTACGAGAGAGAGAGAGAACGCGCGCGTGACGAGGAAAAAATCCCAGGCGCAAAGCTCGTCCCTGGATTAAGGAGCGCGTAATGCGATTCGCAAAGTTTCTCGCGGGATTGCCGTGGGTAGTCTCTGAGAGAAGTAGAGAAAGCGGCGATGTGTTATATGCACGCGCGAGTTGCAAGTTACTTTATACGCTTCGCGAGGTTTTTGAAGTAGAGCGGAATGCACGCATCAGCGTTTTACACCAGTGTGCGTAACTTGATTTTCGGATTAGAGAGGTTTATAGAGAATGAGAGGTACATTTTTCAAAGGATTGCCGGGTTTGCTTGCTTTTCAAAAATGAAGTTGGAAAATTTTAAGTTTTACGAGGCGAGGTGGGACTGTGTGGTTTGTATTTTTTTTTTAAGCCTTCTTGTGAATATACATAAAAAATACAGATGGTAAGAAAAGACCATATTTAACAGCGATATCGTTTGGGAACAATAAAAGTACATGATTCATGTATTTTATCTCGTTTTATACAAGCACATCAATAACAGACTTACGTCATTACAGTGCCGCTTAAAACTTCTGGCTTGTCAGCACACTTCCTAGACACACTACGGCTGCTTCTCTCTCTCACCCTCTAACTTTCGAGAGCGCAGAGTCCCCGGTAATGAACGACGGCGCAAGAAAATGCAAATTTAATCCGCACGTTCCGTCTTCCCGTCTCACGAGAGAGAGAGAGCGAGAGAGAGCGAAACGTGCGACGCACCGCGAAACGCGAAAAAAGGACGAAAAAGCGGTTGGGGGCGCGCGCACGTGGGACGATGAGAAAAGACGGCAGCACCGCAAGACAGCCGAGAGAAAGAGGGGACACGCTCGTCGACTTCGAAATTGTCAAGTTGCGTCGTATAAGCTTCTCCAAGGAGTGCGCTTAATTTAAGTTGCGCGGTAAGTTTGCACGCGAAAAGTAATTGCAGTTACAGTGCGAGAGAGATAGAGAGGAGGCAGGGCGGGCGGGCAGCACTCCATCAAACCGCAAACACCTCGGAAGGGTTACTAACAATGTTTTGATTACACAAACTCGCGTGCGCCCTCCCGGCCGTCGCCATTGAAGATGAATTCATATTCTCGTCACGAGAAATTGAGAACAGGAGATGTGATTTGACATGCGCGGCGCGCCTCGGAAGTTGCGGCGCATTGCGGCGGATGTTGACGGAACGCGTGGGCGAGAGGACGAGAGATAGAGAGAGAGAGGCGAGACAGAGGAGGAGGAAAAGAGAACACACTGACAAGTTTGATACAATTCCAGACGGGTTGCAGGCCACACGCTTCTGTCTCTATATCTAGCCGCCCGAACTTGTCCCGCAGCTCAACTACAGACGCCAAACTCCGTACCTACCTACTACTCTGCGGCCAGACGCTCGCAAGCGCACGCCTCTTGGTTTTACCTGGCGTGCGCCTGTCTTCTTCGTATTTCCTCGCGCGTGCTCTCTCATTATACTTTGGGCGCGGATCGCTGATGCCTGCGGTGCACGCGGCGCTGCATGCATGTGATATAGAGAGACTGTGTGCCAGTTGCCAACGATGTCGCGCAATTATAACCATTTCCCTGGGTATATTTTTTATTCGCAAAACTTGCCAAAATAGACGCGCTAAGAAATTAATTTCCTAATAGCATCATTATAAAATAGCTCTTAGATAAATCTATCATATTTATATAGAAAATTATATTTTATCTTTATAAAGTTGAACTTCCAGCGCGGCTCCATTTTATCTTCTTTATAATCTTAAGCAGATAAGCAATATATACCCCTTTCCACGGCTTCTCCCCCTTATCTCTCATTCTTTCAGCCTATTTCTTTCCAACTCAAGCCTCTCATTTCTGCCGTACGTGCGCGGAGTGTCAGTCGCGTATCTTTCTCCCAGCTGTACTCGCGAACTCGCGCGCGCAAACGTTAGGGCTTTAAGGAGGCTAAAGAAGTACGCGCGCGGAGTAAGAAAGTAGCCGAGAGAGAGAGGACGGCGAAAGAACGCGAGAGAAAAACGAGAAAAAGAGAGGGACGAAGAGTCGAGTTAATTCGAGTGTACGCGGAGGAGGGAGAGGGACGGCTGAAAGCACTCGCGGCAGTTACATCACTTTCGCGCAGCGGCGCTAAAAAACTTGGCGCCCGGTGATGGTGCGGGGAGCGACCAAGCGAGTCTCCAACTAGATTGGATCAGCGATCTCGTTTTACGATGGATTTCGCCGCGCGCGCGCGGCCAGCGGGCCGGTAACAAGCTTTCCATAAAATAAAGACGCGGGTGGAAAGGGTCGAGGAAACGAGGCGAGAAAACATTTTCGTGCGCGGTGTGCTAAGAAAGTCGCCTGCCGATACTTTTATAAGGTGGCGGTAAGCTGCTTGTCGAATTAACCTCGTGTGTATTACGCTACTATGTGTGGGAGGTGCGGAGATTGAAGGGTCAGTCTTGTTTGCGAGAACGCCAGCGAGATGTGCTTTTTTTTAACGAGTGTGGGAAAGCGTAAGCGCGGAGGTACGATGTTAAGCAATTTCTCAACGAAATGAAGCTTTTTTTGAGATATACTTCTTTTAAGCAAGGTATTTTCAAAAGGTGAAAGTAGGACATTAATAAAAGATCGATGCAGACAACCCATAACTTAATATACGTAACTATACCGATTTCATCAACATTAAATTATAAAGACCATATGCTGTGTATAAAATCATTCTATAGAAATGATACGATTTTCGTAAAGCGACAATAGAATTTTTTAAATTTCAATTTCATATGTTCCCGACATGAAAAATTCAACAACTTCCCTCATCGAAATTTCTATTTTCCTTGGCCGGGAGAAAAACAATATCCTAAACACAAAAATTTACTGTATATTGGCTCTTACGGCTCGCGCGTGCTCTACACCAAGAGAGCCAAGAAGAAGAAAAAAAAGCAAAACCCAATAAAATAGCAATTTTCACTTAGCGAGCGTACTCGTGCAAAGACAGGCGCGAGCGCGGCGCGGTATTGCATTACCCGGCCGTGAATCGAAAGAGCCAACTTTGTCTCTCTCTCTCTCTCTCCGGCTAGTCGTCGTCGTGCAGAGGGAAGAGTGGAAACGCTATAGAGCGTCGTCGAGGGCAGTAGACCGCATAGCCGGGGCGCTAGATAAACGATAAATTGAGAACCTATTGCCGGGACTAAACTCAATAGACCGAGGCGGCGGCGGCGTCCGTGCGCTTGCGGGGTAATAACGGCGGGATTGGTTTTGCGTCTGCCGCGCGAACGCATGAGGGATGGGATCGCCTCTCGTGTCTCGTATCATCTATATACCCTTTCTTTTTCTCTTTTATATATACACTCGGTATGCTGTCGTCTTGGCGTCGCCGAGAGAGAAGTCTTCGCTCGGCGGTGAATTATTTCTCGGAGGAAAGTGAATTATCGTTTAATGAACGCGCCTAGCGAGCGAGCGCGTTCTTGAGGGCCCTAGAGTCGCCCTCTACTGCAGCGCACGGGCTCTCGAGGATAAGGGTTGCTAACCCTTGCGGATCTTCCTTCTCTCTTGCTCGTTCTCGTTTCCCCTAGCCTCTTTTCCTAGCAGCACTTCTGCCTGCCTAAGAATTCGCGATAATTTGCACGAGTAAGAGAGAGAGAGAGAGAGAACGGGAGTTCGGGGATTCGAGTTCTGCCGCTCGGACGCTTGATTCGTCAGCACAATTAAACGAATTAATGGGTTTCCCTTGCACGAGCGCACGTTCCGCTGGCTGTCCTCTTTCTCGCGCACACGGAACAGCTTCTGGCACGGCCCGGCGCAAGACGGAAAACGAGAGAGATTTTGTGCCGTGTGCTTGCATACCGAAGAAAATTGGGATGAAATTGTGTATAGTTGCATAAATACGCGGGGGCTTGGTAAATTACGCGGAATAGCGGTTTTGCCGTTACTAATTTATAGCACTATTTATTCATTATACCCCCGTTTGTTCGTAATGATGACCTAGTTATTAATAATTCTCTCTATCGTTAAAATTGCTTGAAGAGCATGATGTCATAATTATGTCATAATTTCCACTACGATAAAATAATTAAACATTATAACATTTTAATCACTCTAGACCTTATATACGACCTCTTAATTAAAGAGTTAATTTGCGATTTACTATATTTATAAGCATTAACCGGTATACGAGCGTGTTATATTTTTAAGCTCTAATACTCAAACAAATTTCGTACTTTACACCGGGCCCGTATAATTTCCTTCGCTCCGTATAAGACTGCAACTTGCTGTTCTCACGCTGCCTAATCACTTTAAACGCGCGTTGATAACGGCGCAACCGTAAAACTCACCTCGGCGTTCGGAGTGCCGCGAGAAGGTATAAGAGGGGTCCATTTTAATCTCGACTTTTTCATAAGCCAGCTTCAGCGCAAAAAGGTATATACCTCGCGCACCGCCGCGGCATTACGCGGACGCGAAGCAGTAGCAGCAGCAGTGGCAGGAAAGGAGCGAGTGGCCTGTCGCTTAATTAGATTTACATCCGCGCCTAATGCGAGGAACTTAATGGCGCCTTCAGCTCTCGTCGGGAGCTCTAATTACAGGATCGTAACGGCATCCGAACAAACAAACCTATATACACAATTACACCGGCGCGTTGCCTTGCTCCTGCATCCCCTGTCTTCTTCTTTCTATACCTCTATTCGCTCTTATTTTCTCCCTCGCCTCTTGAAAGAAACAGCCTGCAGCTCGACTGCACGCTAGCTCGCGCCAGAGACACACTCGTTCGCTCTCTCCTCTCCTCTCAAAGAATAACAATTTAGTGAATTAGGTGCATCAAAGGAAATAGTTCCGCGGGAGAGAAAGGGAGGGTCGACTGTCGATCTGCTCGGCGAAAAACGAAGAGCGACGCCGCGCTCGGAAAATGGAGCGAGCGGCGGGAGAAAGAGAAGAGAGAGAGAGAGAGAGAGGAGAAGGACTCTCAAAGGAAAAGAGAATTCTCTCAGGGTCCTAAGTGACAGAAAAAAGGAGATAGATATAGACGCGCCGCGGCTGCGGGACGTCTCTCGCCCTCTCGGCCCCCGTCGTATAGGTGACTTTATCGTGCGAGCGACGGGGACTATAGCCCCGCGTTATCGTCGCCACTGCTGCCACCTTAGACCCTCGATCCTCTCTCCCTCAGATAGCGAGAGCGGGGCTAAAAGTCACGCCGTCACGGCGAACATCAAAGGCACCGGGCGACGGCGGCGGTATCGGCTTAGTCCCTCGCGCTTGGCCGGCTTACCGCTCACGGAAGATCGATCCTGACGGTATACATACACACCTACACATAGACATATACACACACGCTCCGGCCGCTGCCTGCGATTTAGATTTGCGCGGTGCGCTATCATCTGGGACCGACCCGATTCCACCGACGGCGGCCGTGTACACGTCGCGGCTGTTTGTATATAGGCGGATTATGCAATCTCCGCCTTTGCCGCAAGCAAGAGAGCTTTTTCTTTATTTTTCGCCCCTCGCACACCCCCGCGAGACACGCTGCTGCTTATATTGAATCGCGGGATAGTCCGTGCGGGTATATATCGTTTCTGGCTGCTGCTGCTGCTACTATACGCGTGCCCTCGCTTCCCGTGTATATCGGTGCATGTTTTACGACTGGGATTTTTGGATATGTGACCGCCGTTCGGAGGAATTGCGGTGGGAGCTATACATAACTCTAGACGATAACGACGACGAGGAGAGTTCGAAGTTCGCGTATATGTATGGATAATTTATGTATGCGAATGGGGATGAATATATAGAAATGGCAAACGTCGAGAGGGAGAAATTTCAATATTATTCTCCTGGTCATCGAGCGCGCGAGGTGAGCTTTCGATATTTTTTTTCTCCGATCCTTTTTGTAAGGCCCGCCGCAGACGCGCTCGCGTTCGTGCTTTGCGATGGAAATTTCAGGGTATATGAGAGCAGATTCGATGAGGCAAGAGAAGAAGGAAAGGGGGAGATGGCGAGCTGAAATTGCGAAAATTCTTCGCTCGCAGACAAATAGCACTGGCGCGTAAAATGAACAAAAGATTCGGCGCGTGCTGGATATTTCACGGGAATAAGGTCAAAGTATGGATTTTCCAAAAAGTAAACGCGGTTTTTGCAAGACTGAGCGAACATAACCTAATTCCCTTACAAGCGCGGATAAAACAATGCTTTCTTTCTTGAAAAAAAAAACAGCGGCTCCAGGTTATTGCCAGAGCCGCGCAGCTTGATATTGGAATGCAAATGAGATAAAGTTGCTCGTTATATACCTCGTAAGGCTCATAATTCTTAACGAAGTATTTTAATCATACCGCAAATTGTATTACAACAATTTACAGCGTAATTCCATTCGATGTAATAATCATAAAACTCAACCGCAGCGCGCTGAATACATTTCTCGCGAATAATTATATTATCTCCAATTTCCAGAACCTCCAAATAAGAACTATAACGGGACAATAAACAAGCTGCAGTACAGCGGGCCATTCTTTATTATCACACGCAGCCAATTATAACATCCGCGCACAATAACACCACCCTTGCTAAAAAAAAAACTAGGGGGTGGGAGAACCGAGCGTTGCGCGAATCTCATTATGCAAAGGCCAGAGCCAGCGCGGAGCATATGGTCTCCGTGAACTACCACCGCTACCGCGAACGCCATTTGCAACTACCACTCTGGCGCCGCGGCGCGAGTAGTTTTTCCCCTGCGCGTATTCTCGGAACGTATATATACACGCCCCGAAAAATCGATGATAATCGTCCTACAGTCAATGCGCGAGGGCACGCTACCCACGCCGTCGTCCTCGTCATCACCTGGCAACCAGCTGTCAGGCGATTCCTGGAAGCGCCGAGTTGCAAATTTCGCGCACGTAAATGTATATACACACGTTGTAGGGCAGGGAGGGATTTAACCCCAGGTGCGTGATCACCTGCTGTTGCTCCCCTTGGCGCTCGAAATCCGCACGTACGATTTCCGCCGCGGCGGCCCGGCGAAATATCGCCGAGCGGAAGTCGCCGACTTAGGCCACATGAAAGAGGAGGGAGAGGTGGGGGGAGAGACAATGGCCGGGGCGCTTCCGTCGGCCGGGCTCGCGAAACGACCTGACAAGCCTCTTAATTAATGACGCCGCGAGGGATGCTACTACTACTACTACTACTGGATACTCCTTCGGCAATAAATCCCGAGTCGCCTATGAGGAGGAGAACACGTGTGTGTGTGTACGTAGACTGTCTTTTGGCCAGCGCTGAGGGTGATTTAGCGCAGGGCCTTCTATAAATATCGGGGACACAAGCCGAGGCAGCAGCATCAGCACCGTCGCGTGAACGTTTCGCTCGTCGTCGAAGCGGAATAATTGTGCGTGATGATTTTCGGTACGCTGTATAGGTACGCGTCGCATCGTCGGCTGCAGTGCGACTCCCTCGTGTATTTGTTGTCGAGCCGCGCGCCGGTGCAATCGGACTCGCAAAATGCAAATTTCGCGATCTGCACTGATGTCTGTAACTGCGTGCGTGTGTGCATGCGTCGCTCGCAATATTCTTGCCCTAGGCGAGCGAATACATTATATAGCTGGACACAGGACGTTTTTACATATAGGCTGAAGGGACAGGATCGATGTGAAATTAAGCGACGTTTATGAGGGAGGGTGGAAAATATAATTTACTTTACCAGAGGCACCGCTTGACTGTCATGCCTTACCACGAAGTATAACTCGGGGTATTGATCGTATCTTACCTGTAACAGAAAAAAGAATTTCACATTAGAAACGAATATATACGTTTTAAATAATTTAGTTATTATTGTAAAGTATAGTATAGGGACGAAACGAAAAATACGTTGCATTGTAATGTGTTCTAATTAGCGCGGGTATCTCTGCCAATATTCAAATCGTGTGCGATTAATTAGCAAAAAGTCACCACCGCGCGTATATCAGATCAGGGAAACGGAAACATTGTCGCGCACCCTATTCTCCTCCACCCTCGTAAATCGCATTTTAAAACGATACACGCAGCGCTTAATGATGTAAAAATGCGCGCAGTGTACACACTTTGGGGCGCCTACATCCCCCTTTTGTACGTCGACCAATTCGGTTACTCGAGTTTTTTCCTCGCTCGAGCAGTGCATTGGCGCGCGCTCTCCTCGCACAGAGACAAACATGCATATATACACAGAGGCGAACCGCTTCGTTAGGTCCGCAAAAAGGACGAAATTAAAAAGAAAAGCGAGAGAGCGGAGTCGAAATGTCAGGGGCGCGAGTGAATGCGAGAGAGAGAGAGCGCTCCCTGCGGATAGCCTCCTGCCGTACACACTCGACCGCACACTCCTGCACACTCGTGCAGTGCGTGCGTACGTGTGCGTATATATACACGCTTGCCCTCGAGTGTCGGCTGACTATAAGAAGGAACGGTAAGCAAACCCTTGTGCGAATGCACTCGTCCCTTTTGGCTTACTCTTTCTCTCTCTCTGTCTCACGGGCAAACGCCACCATTTACGAATTTAAATGCACTCGCGAGCAAGCGACCGAGCGAGTGCGGCTCATGCCTATTCATCCCCCTCTTCTTTTTTCTTCTGCCCTCTCTCTCTCTCTCTTCTGTTCGTTACGTGCCCCCGAGTTTTGAATATTCAAATTGTACCTTTCTGGGATTTCGACTGAAATTAGATACTCGGCTTGCTTTTTTAAAAACCAATTTTGAGGAGAGTTCGAGCGTACGCACGCGCGCCTCTGCAATCAGGGACTTTTTTCCATTCTAATGACGGCGAGTTATTTATTCCTTATTGCTTTCACCATTTTTTCCCGCCGAATAATACTTAAGCATTACTTGCCGAACCGTGCGCTTACTTTGTATAGTAAAACAGCATTTTTCTCGTAAATTTTCTCAACACTCTAACGTAGTAAATCTCCGGTCATCATTATTCCGACTAAAACCATAACTTTGGTCAAAATAACACAGAGCCTAAAATATATCCTCTGGCATATCCTGCAAAAGCATCATCAAAAACAATGACTGTCGATCTCGAAACTTCGGCCTCTCCTCCATAACACACTCTTCGCGCGAGAAATCAGCCGCAGCAACCGGTCGTTGCAAATCATACAACGAGGCGGGCGCGACGTTGATCGAGCGCGATTTTACGATGCTCCGCTGCCGCAGCTGAAGAAAAGGATGACCGCGCGGGAAGGAAGAGAGACCGCGCGCGGCTGCGGTGGTAGCAGGAGATGACGACAGAAGAAAGAGACAGCTAGCAACAGGTTGCAAGTAGGATGCACGAGAGTGACAAGACGGGAGGAGCTACTCGGAAAAGCCATGCCTCCGAGCGCACTCTAGTCCGCGAATCAACCGCGACAGTCTCTTTTTCGCTCCTTTTTATTAACTGCGCGAGCGAGCGCTGCTCCGGGTGATTTAACAAGGCAGCTCGGGAATAGCAGTGATTATGGCACGTTTTTAAAGAGGGGAGGGGGAGAGTTTAAGGCTGGCTTGAGGTTACTTAGTCGTAAAGCGAATTGGTGGACGTTAAAGAGCTAAGAAAGTTGCCTGTAACAGCAGCGGTAGTTAGGAACGTGAAGAATTATGTATTTATGGTTGGACGTCGATTACGCAAGGATTAAACATTTGCGAAATCGGTTCTTGATGAAATTTCGAGGAATTATATTAAGCTCTTATTTGAATCGTAATGGTAGTCCTTATCATCTGGGTATTAACATGAAAATAATCGTAAAATGAGTTTAAACCGAAATGGATTTTGAATGTGTATAATAAACAGACGGATTGAGGTCATGGTTTAATCTACTGCAATTGCTTCCATTCGTATGCATGATTGAATCAACGGTCCCTTTAAAAAAAAGCGCCTTGAACAAAGCCACTTTTCGAAAAACCAATTTTCCTATACCTTATAGCTATAGCAGCACATTCGATGTAAAATATACGCGACCCTAAGAAAATTTCTACTACCAAAGTTTATGCTTCGTAAAATTCGCTTTTTATACCTTGGCGAACCTTTAAAACGATTTTTTACAAGATGCAAACTCCTATTTTTTAAAAGAATTATCCAGTAATAACGAGTGAGTCGTTAGGAATTTTGACGTTACAGGCTAATAGTAAACGTAAATCATTTTATTTAATTATCCACGCGGGACGCTAAAGTAAGAGACGAGAATCTAATTTGAGGAGCAAGATTCGTTAAACAGCGCAAAAGGGTCATGAAATTTTTACGCGGACCGGGGCTAAAGACCACAAAGTTCTTATTACAGAGCTCGGCTGATTTAGCCAAAGGTAAACGCCAAGTTCAACATGTTAGTTCGTTACGCTTTTTTCCCGCCGGAGTGCGGGGCGCAAATTAGCATGGCGCCGCGTGAGCGAGACGGCACGAGAGAGGTAGAAAAAGACTCGCGAGCGCGCATTCGTCGGGTGGAAAATAAAAGAGACGTAGCAGAGAGAGAGAGAGAGAGAGAGAGAGCTAGAGAGAAAGAGTCGGATAGCAAATCTCGCTGGGAACACGTGGGAAAAATCGGATTATTTTCTGCATAATGCTCGGCTTATCGCGTGGACATTATATCACCACTGCCACCGAACCGCCATTGTCACGCTTCTCGCTCTCTTTTTCTCCCTCTCTCTCTCTGGCGTCACTATCGGGCAACCATTTTCCCATTGCGCGCTTTTCGTTTTGCATTAAACGCTCGTTTCGCGCGCGAGCGTTAAAAAAAACACCGAACGAATACCAAGCGCGCCGCGGCTTTGACTCCGCCGACTTTATGAGTCGAATTATACGGGCTTGCAAATTGCAATAAAGAGGGAACGCGAGAGTGAGAGAGAGAGAAAGAGGACACGAGCGTCGGGCTAATTGAGTAAATTATGATTTTTGCCGAGCTTTTAATTTTTTAATGAAATTATCGCGCGCGCATACGCTCGCTGAATTCGAAAATCACACTGAGAGGTTTACACTGCGCGAATTGCAATTCCGACGTGCGCTCGACCCGTACAGAATTTAATTTACTTTAGCGCTCGGAGCGCGCGCATGCACCCGAGTGATAGATTTATTATAACAATTTGTTGATTTATTTGAATTTAGTGTAAATTCCGCTGTAATCTAGCTTGACCTATCGAAAATAAAAGATATTGACGTATCGATTTGAAAAATGTATGCGATGCGACGCGAAGATTGTAAAAAATAGAATAATCCGTACAAACTTTTTTTAACGAATAACCTAACGTCACATTCGATAAATAAAAGTTATTTCACTGTTATATCCTTGTCGATAATTCAAAAAAACTACAGAAAGCTGCTTTTGACAACTTTTCAAATCAGCATTACGTTCCAGTCGAATAAAGCTCATTCCATCGCGTCAATTACTTCTAACCCACACTAACCGAAGCGAATTCGGTCACGAAGTATACATATATCTCATCCGCTTCCTCTCTGTCGCGTCAAATAAAAAACAGCAAAAATAACTCCTGCTCCGCGCACAAACTTTTCCACCTGTCTCTCTTCCTCTCTTTCTCCCTTTCTCCCACGCGTAAGCGACAAGTCCAGTTCTCTCTTTTTCTCGTTCCCTCACTCATACTGGACTCGCGCTTGTCTTAAAAAGTATTTGAAAAATTTGCCAGAGCGCGAGGAGCAAAAAGCGAAAGGGCGAGAGAGACAGGAAAGTGCGGGGAACGGTATAGCGCGGCCGGGAGTTTGGAAGCATTCGGAAACTTTCTAATTTGCCAGATCCCGCCCGGGGGCGCGTTACCGTATCTCTCTCTCGCTCTTTCTGCGTGTATACGTGTGTGCGCGACCCCTTCTGCCGAGCCACACGCGGGCTGATTTAATCCGGCGGCGGTGGCGGGCAGCGCTGCACACACCACCGCTCGTCCGTTCTCAAACTATTACGAGAATAAAACAGCGGCGGGGCCGTCGTCCGCGTTAACTTATGAATTCCGCGTAATTAGGTGGGTAAACAGCGAGGAGAGCGCGACCCGCGCCATATGATGGCACTGAATCGTAAAACAAGGCGAATATGTGTGCGCCCAGGTGGGTGTCTGTACATATATAAGAGAACGAAGGTGAGAGAGAGAGGGAAAGCGGATGAGAAACAGGAAACGCGGGATGAAACGGGAGCTGCTGCGCGGGGCGATGTAGGAGGGAGAAAAAGCGAGAGGCCGATCTAACGCTGTTAATTTCCATAAATATACTGCCTCGCCAGCTAGTTTGCTGCAAGGATACGCCGCCGCCACCGCGGGGTAGCGAATGGTCGGGAGAACGAGAGCAAGCGAGAGAGTGAGAGAGAGAGAAGTGGACCGCAACTCCGTGTGACCTCGATGCGAGAGCGCGTGCGCCAGAGCGAGAGGGAGTATATCGTTACGAACGCGCGCGAATTAAACCCCATTTATTTGACACCGATATCGCATTTCGCCCTCGTCCCTCTCTCTCTCTCGAAACAAAACTCTCTTTCCCTCTCTCTCATAGCGACTACTGGTTATACGCGCTGTACCCGCACACATAGGGTTACATACCTGTCCCATTCCCGTGTACATATTACACGCACATATAATAAACACACACATAGCCGGGTATAATGCGGTAACGCTGTAATCGCACACGCGCGTGCTTTATGCTTTATCGCCTATCGCCCGGAAAGGGAAAATGAAAGAAAAGAGCCGCCCCGGGGGTATAACGCCGCAGCGAAAATGAGAACGAAAACGCGCGCGACTTTACCGAATATGATAATGCGAGCGAGGGAAAAGCAGGGTGAAAAAGACCTGGGACCATTAAATTTTTCTCCAGCGCAATTATCGCCGACGTATACCCGAGCACGAGCGGCTTCTTCTTATTCTGTTGTATCTGGTTTGCCTCTTTTTGTGCCCGAGTACGTCCTTTTTTCGTCGGTTGAGAAGGGAAGGAGGGAGCAAAAAAAACGAGGAAGTGCGCGGATGTGTATGCGGAGAGGATGCACAAATGAGGATTTTTCGCGACGAGGAGGAGAAGAAGGAAGAGAGGGAGGCCGACCTTTATTAGCGAGTTACCGGAGCTAACCACCGCCACTGGCCCCGCCTGGGTAGTCTTATCAGTTATTTCGCTCGGTGGCTTTATTTCTTTCGAATATTTTTCTTTTTTTGCTCGCTTTGCATCGTTATACACACTTTTTGAAAATATACCGAGAGCTCTCTATTTTCGCATTATACACTCGTACATGCTAATCATATTTACTTATCAATTAAAATTTCTACGCGAGATTAAATTTCCTAGTTTATTAACTTTATCGATTTTAGAACTTCTATATAGCGCATCATTATATTTTATTACATTGTTAATTCGGTACGTTGAATGGCATACCCATTTCTTCCATAAATCTAATTAATATCGTTTGCCTTTGTGGGATGATTAGATAACCCCGCCTACATCTCGGATTACTCCTCCCCTTCTGCACCAAACAAATATATATATACGACATCGCCTAACCCAGTCGTCATCAAGAAACGAAAAGAGATACATAAATAGCTGCGACAACAGTCGCCAGGACGACAAAGGGCCGTATGCGCTCTGCTTAAGGGCGATAAACATACTTTACTATCTCACTCTCTCTTTCCAAAAGAGAACGACCGGGATTCAAGGGAAAGGGAGAGACGGAGAGAGAGAGAGAGCAAAGTCGCTCGCGTATTACTTCATAAAGTAGAAAAGTTTCGGTCTCTCGCCCTCGGCTAGGGCAAATCGAATCTCGCCGCGCGCGCGCGCGGCCCCTTCTTTCTCATTTCCTACGCCGACGCAATCCGCCGGTCATTCCCGCTCGCGCGTGTATTTCTCTCGTCCCCGGCAATCCGAATATTTCTGCGAGGCTGCCCTCGTCTTCTTTCTGAACGCGTCGCTGCGCTTCTCGCTTTGCTGGCTCCGTATTACGAGGCGAGAATCCACTACCGCGTCCTCTCCGAGATAAACCTCCCGAGTGGCGCGAGGGATATGCGCGCGAGGAGAAAGAGGAGAGAAAAGGAGGGAAATAAAGTGTTGTATATACGCCGTGCGTATACTCGCCCGCTCTACGGTATGGAAATAAAATAAGTCCTCTTTTTCATTTATCTTTTATTATCCGCCGGTGAAAGGATTTTCCTCCGGCCGCCCGCGCGCGCGACAAAAAAAATGCGAGGCGGGCGCAGCTGAGGTAATCCTCCCCAATTAGGCACTGCTAAAGGATTGCGACTTGGCTAATTTTTAATGAAATGCTGCTGTATCCCGGGAAAAGGGATTGCCTTTGCGGCGATGCGAAACTGCACGTCGGGGGCGACAAAGGCGAAAGGGGTTTGTGCTCAAGTGTGTGCCCCGTTCTCTATGCCGAGCTTTGTACGAGTAAGTGAATTTCTGTACAAAACTGTTTAACTTTTAAATAAGTGCTAATTTATGAAAAGAATTCATCTGGTATTCTAATTACACTTGCGCAAGTATTTTTCATTTTCTTCGAAATTTAAAATTTGCATCTTTCTAGATATAACAACCTAACAACAAAACATCGTCACGATTGATCGAACCAATCTCCTAGCTATCAAACTTTGTTCTCAGGCCCTGTCATTTCGAAAATTTAATTATGGAAGCCGCAGAAAAGTCGATCCTTGCTTCAGCACACATGCTATCTAAAAATACCCGCGGAAAAAAAAGCTCGCGTGCACGAGTCGCGCAACTCATCGGCGGGCCGCGCGCGTGTCATATATATACGAGCTTGCACGCGCTGTCGACCATAAATCGTGCAGCTCCCGCGCGCGTATATACGCTACGACAATTCGAATTCCATCGTCGTCGACGTCGTCGCGACCGCGGATTCACGCGGGGAATGCTGCCGTCGTCTTCCTCTCTCGCTCGCTCCAGCGCTTTTTGCCGCTATCGCGCAGCCCTTCTAATTGCGAATTCTCGGCTGATGACTTACCGAGGAATTCGCGGCGACGGGTCGCCCGCGCTAGCGTCGATCGATGCCAGGGCGAGAGCGTGAGAGAGAGTCGAAAAATAGTTGTACTACTTGCGGGCTTTTGCATGCGCGCCTCGATTTGCCGATGAGGTTGGAATGAGAAAGGGATCGAGGACGCACGAGCTTTTTGCGGCCTGCCTGCCCCGCCGCTAGGTCGACTGTAATTAAGGGAAAAGAGTGAAGCGCCGCCGCGCGATCGTGCGTAATGACGGGGATTAGCATCTGATCCGGGACACTTTAACGGCTCGCGATTTGTTTGATTGGCTCACGTTTTTATACGATGCTTGATTCTTTGCCAGAAGAAGTTTATAGAGTGCTTTAAATGTATAGCGTAGAAAAAACTTAATAGTATTAAAACAACGTAACTACATCTCAATTAATTTTTTTTTTATCTCTGTCTAGTTGACCTACAAACGGCATCATATCAAAAACTAAAACATATCAGTCAGTTGAGCGCTACTGTTTGGAAAATACTTTGATACGCGGATTTTCATTAAGCTAATGGACATATATATCCTCTTTCAACTATATGCATTTCGAAATCGACTCTGAAAAAAAGCTTATTGAAAAACATCCAATATTTTTGAAACGCCGTGCTATCTGACCCAGCATCGCGTCCACCACTCTTTGTCCCGTCGAAAAAAAATCCAATTCATTTATGCGTCGAGCGAAGTTCATCATTTCCATTGATACCTGACACAGTTTCGGCCCAACGAAGGTGTTCTATAATTCAGCGCTTCCCCCTTGCGCGACATCATTAAAGGCGTGGGAAAAACAGAGAGGGAGTCGGATTCATTATTAAGGCGACCCGGTCCAATCGAAAGCTCGAAATTCGATATTCAATAATTCCCAAGGCCCGTTATAATCAGCGGTCGAAAAGTGTCATCGTCGTCTCGCTACGCGGGGATCGTCGTACATATACATACACTAAACTCGGGGGCGAATTTCAGCGCTGCAGCACAGAACTCGCGAGAGCATCTACGGTCGGTATACCTTGACGCGAGGGAAAACTGAAACTCCCTAATAAAGTATTTAGCCGACGTATGGATGGCGAGCTAGCTGGAGCGCTGGAGAGAGAGAGCGTCGGGAGTTTCAGTTTGCCGGGTGATCTGTGGCTCCCTCGTCGTGAGAATCGATGCGGCCGACGCCGCCGACCGGCCAATAACCATACATCGCTCCGCTATCACTCCCCTGGGGTATACACGCGGCGAGCAAGAGAGAGAGAGAGTAGACCTTCCCGACCGCTACTCGCCTTATTACAAATAGCCGCTACGTACGCGTACGTTACGTGCGGCTCTCGCCCTCTCTGCGTATACTCGAGAGCCGAGCGAAGCGCTCTTGAAAAATCGCCGGGAATGCTCACGGACGTGCCCGGGAATAAGTCTTTCAATATCTTTCAATCTGACGATCGATTGTCTCCTCGCTGAGGGCACTTACATCCGTTACAGCTTCGCCTCTACCCTCCTCTACTACTACTACTACTACTACTACTACTTCTTCGTCTCTTCTTTCTCGCCGCTCATACTCCGGCCTCCATATCTCTCGCTCGCTTGCTCCGCGTGTCTTGGATGGTCTTTCGCGAATAGAGAGAGGGAGAGAGAGAGGGCCGCGTGAGTTACCGCCGAACGACCTACAGATTTCTTTTTTCCCTTCTTTTCCCTGGTTGTAGGAACACGTGTTTACAAGATTTTCATGGGACTTTCGTAATCCCCCTGGGGGAGAAGTGAAAAAGTTCAACGTGTAAATAGATTTTCGATTGTTTATCCGAGAATTTATTATGTAATGCGTGCGAGAAATTTTTCAATTTTATTCTCACGGTTTATACGCCTTCTTTCGCATTATATTACGCATTTATGATTTGAAAAAGTACCTATATAAAGGGTAGCAAAATGCAGAGTTCGATATGCGAGTTGAAAAGGATAAAACAAAAATCCGAGGCGCAGTAGCGAAAACAATTTTACGGCGTGTACACAAACGCACTGCTGAAATTGCTTTCGCATGCGTATACGATATTGTTATTTGCTTTTTATACCTGACATAATTTTTACACAATGCGATAGAGCGTATGGTAGAAAAATAAAACGAGCGACCTATTCGTTTTAGATAGGAAACGTATACAAATCTATTGTTCGACATACTGTACAACAACGCATATTTCACTATAGTGAAAGGCAGCAGCATTTATTTTGGAACGGTTATTAGATAATGGTTTTATTATTTAAAGTCAAAAGTTTGCAAAAAAGTTCCTCTATAAAACAAAAGAGTTATGGTGCGGAAGAAGAAGAAGGGAACAGCCCCCGACTACTTCTTTCCTCTCCGACTCAATGTAAATCCAGTATCGATAAGTTATTCATAAAAAAAGAGACGGGGGGCGATAAATTTCCGTTTTCTTTCATTATACGAAAAGCGGAGACAGCAGCAGCCGCCGCCTCCTAGCATCCACGGAGTTCGCTCGCGAGCTCTTTCATCAAATAAATGAGTCATGAAATGAAGACGTTATTTCGATCAATTTCGCGCTCGCAAGGCAGAGCTACGCTCGCGCGGATATATATGAGGAAATAGGTAGTCATACACTCGGGGAATATAGGCAACGAAAAGGCGCACATTTTTAGCAGGAGCGCGCTTTAACCGGCTGATTGGGGCGAGCCCTTGGGGAGTCGTTCCGCGCCGACTCCTTCCTCCTCCCTCTTCTTCGTTTTTTCGGGATCCGCTCTCTTCCCCGGCGCCTTTTTTCCTGTTATCCTTCGCGCTGCTCCTTTTGTAACACCCGCGTATGTGGGAGTCGCGCGTGCGAGATGAAACGCTAGACCCACGCTGTCTCTCTCTTCCCCGGCGCCGAGTCGGAGAAATTGAATTTCATATAGGCGGGAAAAATTGTAATTTTCCGTGCCGACTTGGTGCAGTGGAGCTGTGTTGCTGCTAGCCGGCCCCGTTCCACATCTGCCAGAGCGGGTCTCGTATTTCTCGCACTTTTATCGGCTTAAACGGCCTCGAGGACGAAGATTACAGTCGGGGAAGAGTACGTTTCGCGAGAGTGGTATACACGCCGGCGATTCGCTGGAAATATACTCGTGTTTGCATGACGCTCGAGCACCCGTTCGGGGAATAATAAATAACTTATTAAATGTAAAGTGGCTCTTTTTACTTCTATTTCTAGTTTTCCTTTTTTTCTTATTAAAAATATAAATGAATCAGTTTATTTTTGGTAAACAGTGAATTTTCCGTAACGGAAGTTCAATTTATCTCAGAAAAGACGTTTAATCCCCTTAAATCTTTCTAGCAGTTTAATTTGCACGAATTTCAGCACGAGTAGCGCCGGGGATCTCCCTTTCAAAAAGAGAGAGAGAGAGAGAGCCCAACGAGCAAGCTTTATTAATACCACCGGCTTCGCAAATAACTTCCTTCCCGGCGCCAAAAGAAGACCCGATCAATTTCCGATTGGCCTCTCGCTCCCTCTCGCGATTTCAAAGTGCGAAAGCAAAGCGCCTCAGCGAACAAGAGGAATCTTCTCTCCCCTTTGCCTCTCAGGATATCCCAAAAACGCTCTTCCCCCCTCGCAATTACCCACGTTATTTTCCCAATACACACAGCCAGCGATAATCGATTTCCCTCTCGTTCAACATACACTCGTACACAGCTAGCGCAACTTTCGCGTCGTCCAACTGGCTAAGAGTCCGCGCGGAACTTTGCTATCCATCTCTTCCCACTTCTCTCTCCCTCCTTCTATATACACACAAGACTACTTGCACTGCTCGGGCGCTCGTTGACCGTAGCGCTCGCGAGTGCGCGCGCGCGGTAAGCCTATCCGACCGAAGCTCTTAATTAAATCGATAACTCGCTGGGTCTACATTCGAGCTGCCGCCCTGCCTCGCCCTCCGCCTATAACGTGCGGCGGCCGACGCGGCGCCGATCGGTAAACATGCCCGGCTCTCCCTTCATCAATTACACTGTCGCGACGCTCCGCCGCGCCGTTCCAGCAGAAGCAACGGCCGCTCCCAGCGCCCTCCGCACACGTTTGATACGTGAGTGTAGCGCCTCGTCGTCTTTGGGGCACGCGCGCGAGCGCGAAAACCGCAGAAGACGACGACTAATCGAGGCGCGGACGCCGCACGACGACGATCGCCTTGATTAAGCGCCCATCGGCTGCCTTCGAAGGAGCGGAAGGAGACGCCGGCGACTGGTCTTAAAAGGGAGGCTAAGCAGATATTTACTTAAAGGTTCTTGGCAGAGAGAGAGAGAGAGTGGGACGAGGAAGGCTAATGTCTTAATTATAACTTGATTGCCGCCGGCGAGGGAAATTGGTAGCTATGTCGCTTTGGGGCCAGCTTTTCCGGTGTAAAGGGTTACTTGCGTAGAGGGACGATATGATAAAACGTTCGCGTGTACGTAATGATGATATACATTTTAGATCGATAGGGGATTTATGTGAGGTTGATATGTCGTGATAAAAAATTACAACGCGGTTTATTACAAAATATTGACGTTTATGAAGTTTGATAAAAGTTTATGTTTTGACAATGTGATAAAAATTAATGATAAATCGACTCGATTTTTTTTTTCGCCGTAATTTCGTACGAATCATGATAATGCCTGCCAAATGTCACAGTCATTTTTAAAAGGAAATGAATCGCGTAATATTTTATCTGAAAATTTCATCAGAAGTTACTCACGAAAAGAACGGGAATACTTTTGACCTACTTGACTAAAAATCATCAGTTTAAGGGAACTGACTGTATGAGGAATTTCGGTAAAAATGTAAAGCTTAACTTAACTTCGTTTGATTGATAAATGGGATATATACACGGCAACGCTCTACTGAAATATACAAAAATAAATGTACCTCAAATATAAATTCGACCGGGAGGCACTTAACGGGAAAGTTTTAACGAATTCAACAGTCTTTTTTTGCAACCCATCCAAACTTTATCATCGTCCACTTTACGTAAGCCCGTCGGCCAATGCCGTCAATTACCGAGCGTCTAACTCGGCTCGAACAATCGGTAAAAATTTCACGACGACCCGATTAAAAATCCACGAGGATTCGCGGGAAAGGAACGGCTGACACATGGGCGCTTGATATCAGCACTCGGGCATCGAGAGCACAAGAACTCACGCGCGCGCTTTTCTGCGAGAGAGAAAGAGAGAGAAGCCAAGGTGGGAAAAGCTCTTCGTAGAGAAGCGAGAGGGCTGAAAATCCGGGGTCCGGAAAGGCTGAAAGGAGCGACGCGGGATTACGAAGGGATTTATTTGAGATTTTATATACGCCCTGTACACGCACTGAAAATGCCTTATATGCGTGAGTTTTCCTCTCGACCTCTTATCGGTGTACAAATAGCAAAAATAACATTCGCGAGGCGGGGGCCTAGCGTTGGAAATAAAATCATGGATAGGATAGAGAGGGAACGAGTATACGAGCTGCACATGTACCGAACCGTCACTTTCTTTCTCTTGGCGTTCTGCATACGTTGCGCATTTTCCCCGGAATTTCTCTCTCTCTCACTCCCTCTCGTTCTCTTCTTTCTCTCATTTCCTGCATAATTTTTGCACTGCCATTTCTGTTTATACGCGGAGCTCCTGTCGTTGACGACTCGACAAAAGAGCTCGCAGCTGCCGGATGAAAAGATCAAGGTGTGTGTGTGTATGCGTGGGTGGTTGCTATAGTATATACGCGAAAACTTGAGAAAATTAATAACTGCAATGCCTGCGGAGCTCTCGGCAACGCGAGATCCGACTCATTGTACAATTACGTTGCGCGCGAATAACACAATGGTTAATGAAATGCATTATTTTTTGGATTTTTTTCTTTCTCGATTTTGTTTGCCGTGCAAATTCCGCGAAAACAAACGACGAGCAGGAACTCTTTTTAGTTTATATTAAAAAGGTATGTAATTTTAAATGAGGTAAATTTTATTATGCTTGACTCGTGCAAGATATTGTTTTAATTAAAAAACTTTCACGTCATAGTATATTTCCCTTTTGATTTCAATTATAGCGTTCTTTCTCCATAAATTTAACCATCTCGTTTTTTTTTCACGTATATACATATAGTAACCTGAAAAAACCTTTTGAAACTGAAAAAAAAAAAACTTTTTCGTCAAATTGCGAGCACGTAAGTTACAAGAGCCACTATATATATGAGGACCGGAGAAAAAGTCACCCGTGTAAAATGTGAAAAAGTTCAGTCCGAAATTAAAACGGTTAAAATTTACGTAACGCACCCTCGTCCCGAAAGGCTAAACGACGCGGTGTGCCCTCGTTATATTTCTCCGTAACCGAGGAGGCAGCAGCCGCTCCTTGTTACCACAAGTCGTTCTCCTCCTCGTCGACGTTGTCATCGTCTCCTCCAGACATATCGACGTTATCACAGAAAGGAAAGAGAGAGAGAGAGAGAGTGCGGAAGAGTAGGAACAGGCGAAAAATCCGGAGCCTGAGAGACAGAGACGTGTAGCGGCGAAATAAAAAGAATAAGAAGATATAAAGCATGAGCTCGAGGCCTCGTCGTTCGTTACCAGCGGGCCGAAAGATTCGCGGGCGAACCGCAATTAGTTTCATTTCTCGGGCCACAGGTTAAGACACCGCTTGTCAGTCCGGACTATATCCACGTTGACTCTATATAGACGCCATTTCCTCTTCTTCCGCTACAGAGCGAGAGAACGTCTCTCGATTCCGCGAATACTCTCTCTCTCTCTCTCGCGGGCGTCTCTCGTCTTCGTTTGCACCGAGAAAAGTCACGTAAAATCCACGAGGGATATATACTGGGTGTGAGAGAGAGCACCGCGATACAAATTGCACGATCCCAGCGTCAAATTAGAAATGAGGGTCTCGCCGCCTTGGCTTTTGAAATATGCAGCCACGCTGCGAGCGAGAGATCTCGCTTGTTCCACTTTCCTTGAAATTCATTATTTTGTTTAATGCCGCGAGAAATATGTATAAAAATGAAACACTTCTTTGTTCTCTTATGTACACAATACGTTTTTTAACATTAATTTATCTTTATTCTTTGTATAAAAGTTAAATTCTCAGTTTGTTCATTACTTTCGGTTATCTCTGCGCAAACTAACGATTTTACCTTACAACTTAACCATTACTTTTTATGCCAGAGAGCGCATGCGAGGAATAAACAAACGTAACGTCGACTGCAAGGCAAGCAGAGTCAAGACCCAGGGAAAAATCCAGCGAGAAAACCCGGGAAAAGACTCCCCCCGCCGCGCTGATCTTCATCTCTCGCGAATCCTTATGTAAGGAACGTCGCCTGCGCAAACGACCCTCTTGCGATATTTGCTCGCTCGGTGCGGAGTAGTCCCCGCGCTCGCGTCTTCGCGCTCTCGCGATTGCTTTCCCGTCGACGTCGCAGCGAGCGTCCGCCCGGGGCTACGGTCATCAGCTGACGAAGGACATTTCGTCGATGTTGGCACGGAGCCCGGCTGCACCTAATGCCTCGTTTTCAGCCAACTTTCGGCTATTCTCCGGTCGACGGAGAGTGTGTTATATAGGGACCGAGAAAACTTTTCTTCGCGCGGACGAGGAAGAAGAAGGTTAAGGCTGATTTTTATGCATCCGATGTAGCGATTTCGTAATCGCATTTCGGGAGAGTTGACGTTATTGAATTTGCCCCGAAAACATTCCCCGATGAAAATGTTTAACGCGCAAACAGTGCGCCCTTGCGCATGGAGACCAAAGTGGCTGGCTTGGGTAGATGTGTATTGATATTCAAAGGATTGAAGTTAAATATGAGTAGAGTAATGTCAACGTTAGCTTTGAATTTATAGCGCTTTTATCCTATTTTATCGTAACGGTAAAAGATCATAAAAGTGGAGCTCTTCTGAAACGAGAGAAACTCTTTTCATTGAAAAATGTTTTTCCCAATTGAATAATTACTGATGTTATGTTATTTTTTATTAGATATAAATTAAATTAAAATGTTGATAACAAATTAAAATAAATCTAGATATTTTGAAGTATTTTGTTGCGCCGACTGATCAGTGGTATAATACTCCTATACTTATGCCTACATAATGGTAAGTAGTACCTATCAATGTTTTGCGAGGCATTGATGGATTTAACAAGTAGAGCAGGTTATCGAACAAAAAAAGCAGCATTTTCAAATCAAAGCTCCACATACAATTACTGAGAAAAATGTAATTTCATGAGGCAATGGATTCCAGTAACCCCTCTTTTTATAGCCGCTTATAACTCAATCGAGTGGAATCACAGCAGATATAGTCAGACGCTTTAGTCAGACATATTTTCCTCATAGGCCGGTCTTTAGATCATATTATTTATTAAACAGACGCGTGTAAATCAAGTTATTCATACCGCGTAGATAAACATATCAAACAAAAATATGTTATAAATTCATCCACAATGAAAATTCTTCAATATTGTAAACATCATACGAACACCATTATCCGTCAACGTTCGTTTTAATAATTTTATTTATTCAAGCACACTGAGAGTCCATCGTTCAACATAACTCCCTACTATCAATTTATTTTAACGATATTAAAACTCGCGCAGCCCGAACAAACAGCTGTGATGCTGAAATGAAGGCGATTTCCGCGTCGCAAACAATCGTCAACTCCTCCCATTCTCTCCCTCTTCGGCTCTCGCGAAGTCCTCAAATCGCTTCGAGGAAAACAAAAATAGAGAAATAAAAATTCAATCGATAAAGCCAACAATAGGTCGGTACGGCAGGGCTCCCCAACCCAATTCCGCGCGCGACTCTACTACATTCCCCCGACTCTGTCTGCCATCTCTTTCATTCTCTCTCTCTCGCCTTCATCACGCCTAATAAACAAAAAGGTCTCGGTCGTAAAGAGCGAGCAAGTCGTCGGGAGAAAGAGACGGCCTTGCGGAGGCACGTGGCATCGGAGCTCGCCATTAACCGACAATCAGGCGGCGGTCGACACTGCCGAAAACCGGCCAGCCAGATCGCGGTCGTAGACAAAGAGGCCAGAGCAAGAGAGAGAGGAAGAGAGAGAGTGTCGCCGCCAGCGCGTCGCCGGCGAGTCGCTGCTCAGCTGACGCGCGCGGGCGGAGAGAGAAAGAAAGCGAGAGCGCGGGCGGACGGGCGGGCGAGGGGCGGCAATAGTCAGAGTGGCGCCGCGACTCCCGTGACGTCTGTCGGCGTGTCGGCCAATCAATAGCATCCCCATGGCAACCACAGATAACATCGGACACACACCGACGCCACCCGCTGCTGCTGCCGCCGCCGCCACCGCCAACGCCACACTCCTCCTCGGCTTTCTTGCTTGTGGCTTGGCTCTACCCCCTTCGTTCTCTCTTTTCTTCGTGCATGCGTATTTGAAGGTTTAAGATGACTGCCTGCGGTAGTGGCTTTTTGGAAAAAAAGGCCGACTTTTGGCCCTCTTGGGCCACGGGTTGCCGGGGGTGGAATATAGCACGCCGGGACGCGGAAACGAAAGCTCCTGCCGCGGAATGGCAATGAGCTGTTAGGCTAGCTCACGGTTATTATTATCTTTTGGGATATGCTGTGCATAACGGAAAATCCGATATTATTTTTTCTTAGACGCTCCAGATGGCTGTTATTTATAATGAGAAATTTCTATTTTTAGAGGGAGCATTTTATTTTGAAATCAGAGCCTTATAATATGCATCGAAACATCTTGAATAAAATTTTATACCGCGCGTAAAAATCAATAAGTAGAATATTCTATTTTTTACGAACGCATAAAATGAGAAAAGAGAGAGTGCCACAATATACTCAACAACGTTCCTTTATTTACTTTCACAAACTATAACGTTTTCATATTTATTTAAATTTATAAAATCTTTACGCGCAATCTGGCGTAATTCAGCCCGTCGTCCACGCACGGCAGATAAAAAAACCCACCTCGTTATTATATATCTCTGGACACTCAAAAGCGCAAATTCGTGCTCCCATATAGCCTTAAAAAACGTGTGACGGCGTACATAAAGCGTAGAGGGGAGCTTCCGCAATGAAAACCTTCATAATGGAAAAAAATTCGTCCCTCTTCATTATTATACGCCGGGCACACAATAAAGCTGTCCTTGCGGCAGTAATGCGATCAACTCGAGAAATTACAACGAGAAAGCGTACGTTTGACGGCCGACCGGAAAACGTAATTAAGAGACAAGACACGTATAAGAGTGGACGAGAGAGAGAAGCGATGAAAGGGGGTGGCTTTGCTTTATTCAGGCCGCTTAGCACCGCGGCCGCGATTAAAAAGCTGCGGTGTAACTCGCGCGTGCGCGCACGCACAAAGAGGGACATACGAGCGACGATTCTAATCTCTCTCTCGTTTTTTCGCCACCCCTATGTGCGCGATTTTTTTTCTCGCAGCTGTAGTACACTCGGCGGCTTTTGAAATCGCGTGATTTAACGAGATGTTTTCGCATTTTCCGCGCCCGCTCGCCCCCCGAGTACGAACTAATAATTCGGTTTTACGAGCGAGTGGGTGAGTGCGCGCGCGTATGTGTGTGTAACGTGGGAGTGTATAGAGAGTAGGAGAGCGTGAGGGGGCGAGGGGGTGGAGGCGTCGCGGCGCCACTCGGGCTGCAGCCCCCATTCTCGCGGCGCGACGTCCGCTAGCTCGCTTGCTCGGATCAGCTGGTTGAAACCTCTGGACGCCGTCCAACCAGGTTAATATCCCCTTCCGCCTTCCCACACCCTCTTCATTTCGCTCGTTCGCCTACGTCCCGCACCCTTTCTTCCACACCCACTGCCTCGCTCTTTCTCTCTCTCACTCTCTTTCTCCCTTGTTCGCAAGCTCGTTTTTTGCTCTATCTCTCTCTTTTTCTCTCTCTATCCAGAGCTCGCGGCTCTACCAAGCGAGAGCTGAAAAATTTGTGTACACGTGGAAAAAATGTTGGTCGCGATGAGCGGCCTACTGGAATTTTCATCTCCAAGAGATGACAAAGTGCTTTTCAAAGGCAATGCAATTTTCTCGGATACGAGTTTCATCAAGATTTTCGGATTTGGATTTCATCAAAAATGTGGTAATAACGTTTAACAGGAATTTTCAAGAATAATTTTCTTTGGTATTGCGTCACAATAAAACTTGCTTCATCGTAAATTTATTCAATAAATAAAATTGCAAGCTTAATAGAGCGGAAGAGAATTTTCATTGGAATTTACGCTCTCGTCTTTACACGATTTAGCCTCATTTTTCTTTGTTATATTTGATCTTTTCTGGATCGATTATGGTTGTTCTATGCGCGCTTAATAAATTGACAAAAGACTATGCGGTTCATAGAAAGATGAATCTAAGTCCAGGTTTACATAATCTATTGTTGTTTCTATTTTAAAATGAAGTCTTTTAGAATTGATATGAAGTCATTTATACATCAATGTTTAAGGTATACAACGATATAAGAAATTGAGTAAAAATTTAATTAAAGACAAATATTGTCAATCTTAATTAATATGATTGGCTAATAAAATAAATGTACCCCCACATACAAAAAAAAATCCGGAACCATTTCCAGAATTAATTTAGATATCGCACATATGGGGAGGGGGGGATTTATCCAAGCGAGCTAATAACTCACGATACTTCACCCTAATTTCTGCCCGTAATTCTGTCTCCCAACTCAGCGCCAAACGTCAAGATATTTCCTTCTCCCCCTACCATACCCCTCATAACTAGACTAAGCCAGAAACATACACACGTGCCACGCGCTCCTTCCAAAAGGATCCCCAGATAAGGAACCCCAATAAATTTCAACGACCGCACGCTCTCAACGCCACGGACCAGAAAAAACAACATCGCGCGCAAACTACAAGATATTAAACGTATATATGTATATATAGAAGTAGAAGCGTCACGCGATACTCCCAAAAAAAAAGAAAGAACGAAAAGAAAGATAGCGAGAAAATAAAGGAGGAAGAGACATCGTCTCGCGTATATACACACGTGGAATATCGCGCGGGGAGCCCGGGGTCACAAATCCGCGCGCGAAACACAATCGTAAATCAATTGGCTTGTTGCACCAGTTCGAGGCGAGTAAACGACGATGCAGCGGCGGCGGCGACTCGAATCCCTGACCCGCGTCGCGAGACATGGCGCCACCTAAATCGCTCTCCCGTCAGCCGGCAGTACCGTATGACGTAGGTAGATATGAGAGATGAGAAATATTTCTCGCCCGAGCGGCGAGTATAGTGGCGCCCCTCTGCCCTTTACTCCTATCTATCTCTCCTTGTTTTAGCTTGAGGAGCGAGGAAGGGGGTTAAGCTCGTGAACACGTTCTTTTTATTAATTGCCCATCAGAAGGGCTATTATCTCGGTCTTGTTTCTTGACGAATCGCTTTAATTGGTTTTTGATTAAGTGGCGGGCGAGTTTCGTTAAATTGTGATTAATGCGCTTGTTGTCGAGAGAAAATTCGGCTCGTACTTTTACATTTTTGTTCTGAAAACATCCGTTATACAATTTTCTTTCATTTATTCCATATTTATTTAAAACAACTTTATTTATATTTTAAAAATTTTGTAAGAAAAATCATGTGGTTGTCTATTTCCATTTATGTACACAGTCAAAAAAGCTCCCATTAAAATTCTACCCTACTTCAACAAATTGCATTTCGTCGTAACAAAGAATGTCTGGAGCCGCACGCTGCAAAATGACTCCCAGAAGGGTAAAACCAAGGCAAGAGCGAGACCAGCACAGCGGGACCACGTCGTGCGCGAGAGAACGAGAAAGGGCGAGATGGCATGATAGAACCTGCGAGTGCGAAAGAGGGAAGGGAGAGAGAGGAATAGAAGGCGGCACGAAGCGCATTATTCGCAGTCGTGGCATTCGCGCGCTCCCGGGGAAATTCCGGACGTTTGATTGAAAATTTCTTGAGACCGAAGAGAAGAAAACGGTATGCAACGCGGGTATAGGACGTCCCACGGGTATATAGGTGGCGATGGGAAAGAAAAGTAGGTGGGGGATAGCAAGCAACCAACGCTATCTCCGCGCCGGGGAGGAAGAAAAAGGGGCTTGCGATTCTCCTTCTCGTCGTCGTCGTCCTCGTCCGATCCAGTCGTCGACGCGTTATTTACAGTCTTCCGCAATTTTTCCCATTTCCCTCGGCTCCTGGGCTTTCAGTGCACGAAGTCTGAGCCTTTATTTTGATAAGGTGAGTCATCTATTGCGCTGAATCACACGATCCGTCTTGTCGCGGAACCAATGTAGTAGGCGTAATGCCCCAGCCTCGGTGCCTGCGGGTTAACGGGGAACTTTGATTCCGTACCTCGTTCCTTTAATAATGTCATTTTATTTCTCCATGCTGAAATATATTTGTTTCTTTTTTCTTTACAAGTGTACTTTATTGATTATTGACAATTTAGAATATTCAATGTTGATTAATAAAGTAAATGATTCGTAGTCTTAAAGTACTGAAACTGGAATTTGAAACTCTGTCGGGGTGCTGTCGAAAAATTTCTAACACATCACGTATATTTACGTTGAGTTTGCGTTACACCGCACAATAACGCGCCAAAGTCATTCCCATCGCTGCACGAACGCAAAGAACTGCCAACAAGCTTTCTGACTCGAACTTCCGAGTTCGGAAATCAGTGCGGGTGAAACACAAACGCGCGAAAAAAAGGAGATCGGAACAAAAACGAGGCAGGCAGGGGAAGGGGGGTATAATGAAGCGGGCGAAAAGGGCTCGGCCTATAGGTAAGGCTTGATTGGCGCGCAAGCTCTATATATACGTATATGCACATTCGCGCGTGGAAAGAGAAGCGAGGCGAGGAAGAGTTGAACAGCCGGCAAATCGCAGCTCGCGCGGAATTGCTGTTTGCTCTACAGTTGCAGCGGCGTTCGTTCTCCGCGCGCATATTCGCGCTCTCTCTCGCTAGTTACCAGTTTACTACACATAACCTCCACCCACTCGGCTTGCCCCTCCCCGTCCGTGTGGAGAGAAAGTTCATGCATGAGTCTCGCTCTGTGTACAAAACCAGCTGGTACCGTACCAGTCGCGTGTTACTTCTAGTCCGCGTCGGCGCGGGTAGCTCGCAATCCTTAATATGCGACCATCCCTCGCTCTCTCTCATTCGCGTGTGCGCGGGGGGCGAGGTCCTTAAGCTCTCCTAGCGCGCATGACTGCGTCGTTACTACCTGCCGCCTTCGTAACTTTCGGCCCGGGAGAGTTTAAACGCGCGAGGATTTATGCCCTCGCGCCCGCGCGCTATACGACGGCAATTCCGCTGTATATAGCTATAGCTATACTCTGCCGGCGGTGCATTACGGTGCTAGAGCCGTGAAAGGTGTTTCCTCGGTTCTTTATTCCGGCGCGAGAGACGAGACGAGAGGGTTTGTTCCTCGTGAATGATGCATTCTCCACCCGCTCGCAGGTTTATATCGGCGGCCGCGAGAGGATATGTCGCCTGCGTGTGTGCTTTCGCGGTCAGACGTCCCCCGCGTGTCGAATGTGATTTATACTGCCGGTTTTATGATTTGTTAGAGCTCGAGAGAGCGCGCGACGCCGCACCGAGCAAGTTGTTTATGGCGCGACTGGTGGCGTTTCTTATTTTTTAAATGAGCCAGCCCAAGTTTTATGCCCTGCTCTCCGCCAGGAGCAATTCCGAATGAAATTGGGTTTACTACGGAAAATAGCACTGTAAGCGCGCGCCGGTTTGATAACACACGCTCGCGCTTCCGATTGCAGTGATTTCCCAGCGTATATTATACGTGCGGTTGTTGATATAACATCACGCAGCTATAGAATTTCACGCGCGATGGTAAACTTTTATTACTATTATTTTCATGTTCAAAGTTTGACGAACGCGTATAGAAACGAAATAATAATTGAAGAAAAAAGAAGAAGAAGAATTTAAATTTATCATTGAACCGCACAGTGATGAAGTTGAAGTGACTTTTTAATCGACAGGAAAGTCGTAAGACAAGTTCAGAACGACATCGTGGCAGCTTAATTAACAATCACGTATACGCGCAAGTGGTATACCTCGCGCTAACGTCTCGGGCCGTTAGGGCGCGTCATATCGGCCGACGATATTGTTTTCAGAACTGCGCAGACGTGAGTCGGTGTTGGCGCTTCCGCCGTCTGCGCCGGGAGACATTACGCGTTTGTTTTATCGACGACACGCGCCCGCGCGAACTGTCTTTCTCGCCCACCTCCTTACTTCCGCAAGCGCGTGCACGTGCATTCGAAATTCGTGCGGGGGCGGTATTACCGCGCGTATATGAAAAATCGCTGTTTGCGCACATGTGCATCATCTAGTAGAGCGGGGGTGGTATGGGAATACGTCAAAACGCTTTTCAAAAAGCTAGTGTATACTCATGATCTGCCACGCGCTGGTAGTGGGCTGCATGATGTTCCCGTTTGGATATGATTTGCCGTTTTTTTTTTCAATTTCGTTGACTTGTCTGCATCGGTGGGAAAATTACGTATTATAAAGAATGCAGATATGATAGAATACCGTCAGATTTTCTAATTTATGGGCTGAATCTCCGGCAATCTATTAAAATGTACGATTATTTAAATAAATTGCATAACTTCAACATATGTCATGTTTCTTATTCACTCCTATTAAAAACTTATTTAAATCAGTTTGACATTTAAAACGGGTATCCAAGGA